>JAKEYF010000183.1:0-119778 GCA_021527775.1 Lactarius sanguifluus | reverse complement strand
AACAGTTCTGGCGGAGAACCCGGAGTGGCATGAGTCACTGTCATCACTTCAGCTCAACTCATATCTGGAGGGCCTTCATCCAACAAAACTGTGGTGGCTTGAGGCGCACCCTGAAGTGCAGAAGACCTCAGATGGTGCATCCCAATTGTTACATCGATTTGTACTCATTCACATCTTTATGTACAGCTGCTATCGAAAATATCTCACCGACTTCAGTGGCCATTCCCAGCCCTCTTCCTCCCCCTTCTCCCCCACTGCCATCACACACACACAATACACGTGGCAAGGGTAAAGCACGTGCCATACAGGAACCGATGGTGGACCCCTCTGCCCCATCCAATCCCCCATATGCACTAAGAGGTACGAAGCGCCGTGCTGACCCAGACATTCCCGAGGGGAGTCCAATAGCTCCACCCCATGAAAGTCTGATGTTCCGCAGGTTGAAGTGGAGCAGGCGTCCCCCCCTAGACCCACCCAATGTCAGCGCATAGAGGCTTCTGCAGTTATCGCCTATGGAAAGGTGAGTGCTCTCAGCTTATTGTTGTGCATCCAATGTACACTGATATACGATTTGTAGGACCGATGTGGCCCCTGCGGACTGGCTGATGTAGATGAATGCCAGGCGCAGTCCAATACCCGGTCGATTTCATGTGTGCACTGCGCAATAAAGTACAAGGTATGTAACCCCACCCCAGCATGGGCTGTCCCTCTGCACCATGCAATGGAAGCACGGACCAGTGGTGCGGGGACCCCTGGTGCATCCTAAATGTTCAGACCATGCTCACACACTAATCAATGCCCACATCACTTTGGTAGCCATCGGGGACTCCCATCTGCTGGATGCACTGGAGAAGAATGGATGCATTGGAGTCCATGAATCGTGACACCAATGAGAAGGTCATTCGTATTCTGTTGGAGATCCAAACGTGCGTCAGGACTCGCATGATACTCGCCTCATGGCTGGGAGACTTCTGGACATCCAGGGGATCGATCCAACGTCGATTCCTGGTGTTGGGGCCCCCATCCAATTGCTGCTCCATATCCCCCAGCATAGCTTCAGCATCATCAGTTGGAGCTCGGATGTCTGGCCTGGGTATTTCCGACGCTCGCTCGCTCCACTTCTTCTTACTCCAGTGCCCCTTCAGAACGCCATCGCCAACCATCTGGTGAGTTATTATATGATCCAAATTCGAGTCTTGCTCTGATTCACAACGCAGGGGGAAGCGTTGAGGCACGATGTGATCCATTAATGGATAAATCAATTGAATCGACATGTGACCTATGCATGAAACATGATGACATAGTTTGGGACTATCGATATCAATGGGTGCATTGATATATCAGGCAGTCTGGTGGATCAGATGCACGCTCTAGAACCCTATCAAGGTTGAAATCACGATGTGGTCCAGACACAGGCATCAAACATTCCAAGGTATGGAATCAATATGTGACCTATGTATGCAACAAGATGAGATCATTCGCGACCTAGTTTTGGAGTGTCCAATGTGTGGACTGGGCAGTCCGGTGAATTGGGTGATATGCCTATTGCAATCACCATGTTGTCCAGCCACAACGTCAGATATTCAAAAAGGTTTGGAAGTTATATTTTAATACAGACATCATACTTCAGATATATCAGTGACGCAATGGTTCAGGGTCCCTGCTTCAACGCCAGTGGATATGTTCATGTGATCTTTCAGGAGGTCCGGTGCATCAGATGCACCAGATAACCGTACTTTCCCAATCATTGATGGGTCTACTATCATAATGGAGGGTTGAGACACACCCAGTATGATCCCATGTTTTCACATTTACATGTAACATATACTTCAGACTTCTTTGACACATGTGTGACACAACAGGTCTAATGCCAAGTGGCTATGGTCATGTGATTTGTTGGGGGGTCCGGTCTGTCAGATACACCAGATACCACATGTATGACACAATGGGTCTAATGACAAGTGGCCTACGGTCATGTGATTGTCGGGAGGTCCAGTCAGATACACCAGATACCACATGTATGACACAAGGGGTCTACTGCCAAGTGGCTACAGTCATGTGATTTGTCGGGGGGTCCAGTCAGATACACCAGATACCACATGTATGACACAATGGGTCTAATGCCAAGTGGCTACAGTCATGTGATTTGTCAGGGGGGTCCAGTCAGATACACCAGATACCATACACATGTATGACACAACGGGTCCAATGTCAAGTGGCTATGGTCATGTGATTGTCAGGGGGCCCGGTGCATCCAAGGGTTGCATGAGACAGACAGATACACCAGATACCTGTCCCAATCATCCATGGATCTATGATCTAGGGTTGACACACACACCAAGCATGATCCAATGTTTTTGCAGTTACATGTAACATATACTCCAGACTTTGTTGACACATGTGATGCAGTGGTTTTGCCTCCGATCTGTGTGTGAGAGATGGTCATGTGACCTGTCGGGCAGTCCGGTGCATCAGATGTCAAGATAATACCAGATGCCCATGCACAACACATGGTATCCATGTTCTGCATCTTGTAGATTGATCAACGCTATTTATACCATGTAACAGGTGTGCACTACCCCATACAACATGCAGTCTTCCACAACAAAGGGTAAACATGTACCCTCCACCTCACTCACTTCCCAAGCCATGGACCCATCCCTAGAGAACCGGTTATTCATAGAAGGAATAGGGGCTCCCATCTGAAGCATAAGCAGACTCCCTGTCCCTATTCCAGACATTCACCCACCATGTTTTCCCGATCCCATAGACAGCTCATCCTCTGATGCAAAGTCCTTTGATGAAGACGATATGTATGGATCGGATTCCAATGCTGAACCATTAGTCTGAACCAGACTCCATGGAACCATATTCCAATCAAGCACACTCAACCAATGAGGGTGTGGTATGTACCTGACTAATGAAACCATTCAACTAATCTGATGTCTCAAGGAGGAGGCAGGCCTCATATCTAGTCTTTTGAAAGTCCAGTTGCAGCAACTGAAAAAGACTGCAACTCAACTGAACTGCAACTGGAAAAAACCGGACTTTTGGTTGCAGTTGTACCTAATCCTAGAATGTATCAGTTGCAGTTGCACGAAATGGCAGCTGACCTCCAACCGGTTGCAACCGGTTGCAACACCGATTTCTTAGTCAGCAGGTGATGGGCTGAATTTCTGATCAAAACGAGCCTAAGATCACCCAAATTGGCCAAAAACTGAGCAAGTTATGATCAAAACAATCATTTTACTCATAACTTTTGCTTTTTTTGGCTGTTTTACCTAATTATTTTTTCATTATAAGGCAGTTGCACTTAGAAATTTATTATAAGTACCTATTAACACTAATTATAAGTGGTTTTGACTCAGTTTAGACCAGTTTCAGATAGATTAAATAACATTCAGTTGGGTCCAGTTGCAACTGGTGCAACTGGTTTTTTTTGCAGTTTTTTGCAGTTGCAGTTGAGGTTGCAACAAATTTCATTTTTTGGCAACCAGTTGCAGTGCAGTTGGACAAATATGGTCAAAAAAACCGGACCCAACCGGACTTTCAAACGCTACTCATATCTGAGATGGAGGAGATGTGCATGGATCTTAGGGATGTCCACCTTATGATAAGGGCACTATGTGAAACAGAGGGAATCGATGTGTCAGACACGAATCAAGTGACAAGTGAAACACAAGACAGCCAATATCAAGGACATTCCCCTCACATGTCAGAGATGTCTTTAGGACCAAACTGTGATGATGGGAAGGGTGATATTGGGGCATCCTCTATGACATAGAACACATCACATCCTTGTAATATGTTCTACATTCTACGTTTCAGATTAGAATTGCTATGAGCCAATTATCCCAATGCATGGAATATCTAATGTGGTCTAAGTGAATTTAATAAGGGAGAGGACTCATACCATTCCAACCACTCTTATCCACGTCCTCCTCACTCCATACTCCATACACATTGTTTATCATGCCTCGCAAGAACAACTTTTCCATTCCCATGGGAGACGTTACTGAGGTTGTCTCTAAAACAACAAAGTCTAAGCGGGGACTCTGAACCACTGTTGAGGAGGTCCCATTCCATTCTTCCAAGCAGACACGGTCAGGCCAGGCTTCATGCCAAGCCAAGGTGGTTGAAGCACAGTCCTAGCCATCCAACACAGGTGGTGCATGAATCGGACACCCCCCAACTCATAGAACCATATGAAGCTGATGTGCATGACATTCAAGCCGAGGACACACAACCCCAATTACATGTATGTGACAGAAATGCCTTTCATCCTCAAAGCTCAGATCATTTGTAGGCACCTATGGACCAATGGATAGACATCCGGAGCAGATATCTCTACTTGTTATTAGAGATGGAGGGTCTGACAAGGGCTCCGAAGTGCTCCATGTGCACCAGTTCGATGCAAATCAAGTGCTCTGATTGTATTGGAGGCAATTACTTTTGCAAGGGCTGTTGTCTTCAAACCCACATGCGGTCCCCATTCCATTGGATGTCCCGCTGGACTGGTGCACACTTTGCACCAATATCATTAAGGTCACTCGGATTTAAGCTCTGTCTAGGGCATGATGGAAAGCCATGTCCACTTACAGTTGAGGTACAAATGTATCATAAATATGCATTGCCACATGTACTAATCTATAGTTAGGGTGTCCAAGCAGCAAAAGAGCTACAGCCAATCAGGCGGAGACCCCGACACAATCAGTCTGCATCACTGATATCTGTTGAGGAGGAGCATGCCCCTTTGTCAGGAGATCTACACCCACATCTATCACGAGATTCTGAGGATATGCATGGCATCTCTGACACACTGTTCGACTCTGCTGGTGATGTGTTGGAACCATCTGGAGGACACACACGACGTACTCGGACTGCACAGTCAGGGAATCCGCTGGTCACAATGGTCAATCAAACAGGTGTCTTCAAGATGGAAGTTCTCTTCTGTGTATGCCCCAATGCTGGAACCAATGATGAGCAACTGCTCCAAGCTGGAATCTTCCCTTCAACCTTTAGGCATATTGAGACTGCATTTACTTTCTCAGTCCTGGATGACTTCTTGGCTGATAACCTGGAGTGCAAGACAACTGCACAACAGTACTATTCTAAGCTGCAAAGCATTACAAATTGGATGTTCCCTGACAATGTACCAGTATGTTACAATGCTATCCCTTCACTGTGAATGATGTTGCTGAAAGAGATATACAGAATCTCTACAAGCAACTCCTGAGGGCATCTCATCAATGGCGTGATTTAAAGAACAGGATTCAAAGTGGTCTGGGACATCAGCCAGATGGGGACTCCACCATTGATGGATCCATGGCCATATTCTGTCCTGCTTGTCCACAGCCAGGTATCAATCTACCCGAAAATTGGAAGGCCAGATATCGCGATGACCCATATGCATTCATTTAACAAGTCAGATGTCTCATTACTGACCTTCTCAAAGAAACCAGCTAATTCGAACATTTATAATGGATGGCAACTTCTCAGCAGAGCACATGAGGTGTAGAACTGGGGATGCGGACCTCTCACTGTCTGCAGGGATGGCCTTCATGGCGAATCCAAATTCGTACAAGGCTCACCTCCATAGTGGGCAAGAGATGGTCCAGGTATGTAGGATCCCATTACTAGGTCCTAGTAACTTATATTCCCATAGCCCAGCACATGCAACACATACAGAGCCATTGAACAGGCCAATTCAAGTCGCCCCCATCTTGATGTTACAGGCATCGGAGCAACCGCCTGCTGTCATGGATTCTTTGTCCCTACATCTGTAGTTGACTTCCAGAAGGGAGAGAGGTATGTCCAATGTTTTAAACACTCTAGGTGTGGATATAACCTTGCTATTATGCTAGGCAAATCAATATGGACTATAGCCTTTGCAAGGCCCTCTCATACAACATGGAGGACATCCCAGTGGCCTTGGTCATGTATGACATCATGTCTCAGTATGGGGTTCACTTCCAGGAGTGGGTGGAAAGGAGCCCAGAGTTATCTCTGTCTAGCTCTTTGCAACTTCGGACTGGCATTGGCCTCTTTCATATCCATGGTCATCAAGATTCATGCTTACCCCGCTTTTCCCCAAGCTATATTCCTGGAGCAAAGCAGGTGGATGGGGAAATCATTGAGACATTGTGAGCACCACTCAATAACATCTCACAGAGTATCCACGGGATGTCCCTTGCCCATCGCCAGGAGGTATTGGATGCACATATGAATCATTCTAATTGGAAGAAGATGGTCCACATTGGTCTGTCACATGCATGTCTATGATGTTCTTGATTCTAATATGATTCTCCATGCTCCAGTTCCATCACTTCTGAAGCAGTGAAAGCATATGGAAACTGGCATAGATCTCAGTGCTGAGACATTGAATGCTCTCAATACACGCTTCAGGAAGAAGACCAAGTGGTGGCTTGCAGCAGAGAAACATGCCCAGTCAAAGAGGCATGAAGACCCTACTCTGATGGACATCTATGATACAGTAATATCCAAAGGTATTGTGATCTGATATGTCTGATCTGTGTTATGCTAATGAATACTTTTAGCTCCATCTCATGCAGAAATCCAGCAACGGCTCATTTCAGATGAAAGTAGAGATATTACCACCCATGGGCAAACCTCGTGGATTGCATGTGGGATTAAAATTCAGGAGTTGCAGTGAGTCCAATCAATGACCCATATCATTGTTCACTAACATCCTGTAAAGACTGGCCATCAGATATCAACTCCGAGCACATGGTCTGAGGGTCACCACAGAGGAGGCTCAAGTCATTGAAAATAAGTGGAGTCGTCTCCAGAAGCTCATTGACATGTTTGAGCATCAGGTTGATTCCTTCCTCCTCCACCAGCAACCCACAGATGATTCCCCAATATCACCATTGGGTGATTATGATGAGTATGACCATGCAGATGATCTCAGGGACCCCGACAATACAGATGACAATCATTCTGGCTATGCTTCCCATCGTCGTACTCCTCAAGCATTGGATGGATCTGGGATGGACGGGCTCAATCCTGAGGATGTTCCAATCCTTCTCCCCTCATCCCTTGGATGGGAATGGTGTGTTAGGCATGGTGTTCAATCTCTCGCTGGAAAGGAGGTACAGCTGCGCCATGCTCAAGCTAGTGAATCCATTCATAGGATCTGCCTTGCCCTTGGATTCAAATCAGCTCTGTTCCGCACTCATGTCCGACCTGCCCATACACAGCAGACAAAGACCCGTGCTTGGAATGCCATACACAGTGTTGATACTAATGTCCATGAGCATGCGCGCATATACAGCATGGCATAGGATGCATACTGCAAGATCCAACAGGCATCAGTGAATCTGCAGGACCTCCCAAAACTACGTGCAGAAGACCTCCGTGTAGCCACCTTGGTCCTTGGATCTGAGCCAGTAGGACAATGTAACAAGCAAAAGTCCTGGATATGGGGGTTTGGTCACACTGTTGAAGATGATGGAACATGGATAGATGATTGTAGGTTCTCATATTCATCAGTGCATCCATTGATGTGCTCACATATTTAACAGTTGAAAGGGTTCACTGGCTGTGTGCAAGGGCACAGTTTGAACGATGGTTAGAAGAACAGCACAGCATCCATAACGAAGCTGAACGGGTCCCTGCATACTTCCATGCCAAGACAGAGATATGGAAGAAACTCATGACTGTCACGATCACGTGACATTGCCCATGTATGTTTCAGTTTCGGCTTCAGACGTGGCTCGGACTCGTGACTCACAGACCACGTGACTGCGCAGCAATGCCAGCAGTGGGTCTATTCTTAGATACTTGACTCAGACTGACTCATAGGGCAGAGGGTCGCCAGCGAGTATGCTCGCTGGCGTACGCGCGTCCTCGACTCCTCGCTTACGCGGCTCGTAGAAAATAGTAGAAAATCATAGTCACTAGAGTATAAGTACGACAGTAGCACCAGCTTGTAACAGTATTCGAGTCTCTTAAGAATATAGCCCAATCAGCTTGTTCTACAGAGTGAAGAGTCATCACTAGGTTCTCGTATAGTGGATTAGTAAGCGTCGGCAACCACCTCCGGCCCGACTTACTGAATCTTCCTTGGTCCTCGTCGAGTTAACGATCCGGGTGATCGTAACATTAGACTCGAATCTACCCTTGCTTCTCGCGTTCCGTCGCGAGCCCGTGTCCAGTCGTTGCTGCGAGCAGCGACCGCTTCTCCCGTCTGTGCGGAACAGATTGACCTCGCGCGGCGTCGCGAGCTTTGCCGAAGAACGTCCCGACCCTCGGCACCCCAAGTATCGCGCCGCCCCCACACGTCTCGACACCGCAGAACGGCTACATCGCGCAACGCGTAGAGAAACGCCAGCGCAACGACACCTCGGACGAAGAAGAAACACGCCGTCACAAGTACCCACGTCTCGCGCCACACATCGGACCACCTCGCGCACGCCCGCAACTCGCACGACGAAGTGTCCCACTGCCACGCAGGATCGTCTACAAGCCCCGCCGAGCGACCTCAGCACCCGCAACCAGCACCCCGCGCTTCCTTGTCCCGTACTCACCGCCCCCTCGTCGACCGCCTAGCCCGCCAGACGACCCCGTTCGCGCCCCACCACCGACCGAACCAGATCCAAGACCCTCAGCCACGGGCCACACCGTTGTCGAGGACGACAAAACGCTAACAGGGGGGGTAAAAACCCTCGATGACTCGGTTTTCGCGCCGACTCTAGCCCAAGACGACGAGGCTTCAAACCCTCATACTGGAAACTCACGCCCACAGACCCCGTTACTGACCCCAGACACCGCAGATCCACCCCCGCAGACCCCGCCCCGTGCCTACGTCTTTCCGCCCAAAGCGTTGGAGATGCCACGAGACCCCGACGAAGTCACCCCACACCATCGACCCCAGCGCCGCGCTAACGCAGCGGCCACGCAAAAGTCCCCCGGCCAACCACACAGCGCGTACCCGCGACGATCCCACACGCCACCGCAAAACCCGCGAACTCAGGCGCAACACGAAGCCGACCTCGGACACGTTAATGCGCGCATTCAAGAATGGCTCGCCAGCGTCGTCTACGAACCACCACCGCGTCCAGGGCCACGATCGCGCCCACCACTTAACCCAATACCCGAAGAACGTCCGGACCCGGAACTACGCGAGTACGGGTACGATTACCAATTCGACGAAGACAGAAGAGAGGGATAGTAGGATGGTTCGGGACGAACCAATCAAGAAGGGGGCGTATGTCACGATCACGTGACATTGCCCATGTATGTTTCAGTTTCGGCTTCAGACGTGGCTCGGACTCGTGACTCACAGACCACGTGACTGCGCAGCAATGCCAGCAGTGGGTCTATTCTTAGATACTTGACTCAGACTGACTCATAGGGCAGAGGGTCGCCAGCGAGTATGCTCGCTGGCGTACGCGCGTCCTCGACTCCTCGCTTACGCGGCTCGTAGAAAATAGTAGAAAATCATAGTCACTAGAGTATAAGTACGACAGTAGCACCAGCTTGTAACAGTATTCGAGTCTCTTAAGAATATAGCCCAATCAGCTTGTTCTACAGAGTGAAGAGTCATCACTAGGTTCTCGTATAGTGGATTAGTAAGCGTCGGCAACCACCTCCGGCCCGACTTACTGAATCTTCCTTGGTCCTCGTCGAGTTAACGATCCGGGTGATCGTAACAATGACCATCGCTACACAGGGGTCACTCAAAGGGCACCAAGCATATGCGTCATACCAGATGCATGCATGGGAAGAACTTTCCAGAAGCTCAAGGAAGGCCCTTACTCCGATTACAGATGCTCCATTAAAGCATTGTGAAATCAAGTCGATCCACTTGTCTTAGCATATTCCACTTTAATGTTTTAATGATGAATCAAATAAAATGGCCTTTCTTGAGGTGTACTAGCAGGTTGGACATCCGTCCCCTTCATGAGGGACAGGACTTCCACACTTGGGTGCTTTCTTATGCATATTCAGATAGATATAAGTGTGTACATGGCAACACTGATGGAGTGTCCATCTGTGTGAGAAGAAGAATAGGCCTGCTGAACTCTTGTGGATTCCCATCAATACTGGTTGGACATGTCACCCATTCAAGATGGTTGGGAGGTCTGCGCTTAGATGCGATCATTTGATCACTTCAGACAGATAGAAACATATACATGGCTATACTCATAGACTCAGATAGAGAGCTTGTCAATATCAGGTCCCCTGAACTCACAAAGATACCCATCAATACAAGGTGAGTTTAACTGGTTGGACATGTCACCTATAGAAGATGGTTGGGAGGTCCGCACTTAGCCACATTTTATGTTGATCTCTTTAGAAAGATAGAAATACATGCATGGCTACATCAACAGGGCATCTATCTAGCTGGGATTTTAAAACCAGGTCCCTGAACTGAATACCAGAAAATATGAGGTGTCTTAACTAGTTGGATATGTCACCCATTCAAGATGGTCAGGAGGTCCGTGCTTAGATGCAATCTTTTGATCTCTTTAGACAGATAAAAATATATACATGGCTACACTCATAGACTCAAATAGAGAGCCTGTAAATGATAGGTCCCCTAAACTCATATGGATACCCATCAATACAAGGTGTCTTTCATCAGTTGGACATGTCACCTATAGAAAGTGGTTGGGAGGTCCGTGCTTAGATGTGATCTTTTGATCTTTTCAGACAGATAGAAATATATACATGGCTACACTGATGGAGCACCTGTCAATGTTAGGTCCCCGAACTCATATGGATACCCATCAATACAAGGTGTCATTAACTGGTTGGACATGTCACCTATGAAAGATGGTCGGGAGGTCTGCACTTGGCCACATTCTTATGTTGATCTTTTCAGAAAGATAGAAATATATGCATGGCTACATTGACAGAGCATCCATCCAAACTGGCTCCTTGAACCCATATGAATACCAGAAAATATGAGGTGTCTTAACTAGTTGGATATGTCACCTTTGTTGTATATGGATGACTCTCAATCAAATAATGTACTGATTCCCACTCCTGGCACACTACTTCAAATTCATCCAAACTTCCTGGGCTCCCCATGGACCTGTTACACTGTTGATGCCAAGATTGATGCATCTCTGATCCCCCCTCACATTCATTTAGCAATACCCTTCAGTATACCCCATTTCCTGTGTTCCCAATGACATATACTTGCTATAATAGGTGATAGTTTCACTCATGTAGACTCATAATCGCAAAGTGGACCCCCTGCCCCCAGCCAGCACCGGCTGGAGTATCAACCATGTGGGAGTCTCCAACGTCAGCCAACGTCAGCTGAGTATGAACGATAGAAGATTCTCACCATCGGCTGGGGGTATC
The DNA here is from genome assembly GCA_021527775.1 of Lactarius sanguifluus. Taxonomy (NCBI): domain Eukaryota; kingdom Fungi; phylum Basidiomycota; class Agaricomycetes; order Russulales; family Russulaceae; genus Lactarius; species Lactarius sanguifluus. Next base: position 108,441 of record JAKEYF010000183.1, on the reverse strand, counting down.
AATTATATAAGCCACCACTGATCATTATGTGGTTCTTCAGGATCCTCAAGGTCTTCAACCCCTTCCAAGTCACCTCCACTGCTCTCCTCATCCTCGAGCCAAATGGCGGGTACAGGTACCTGAGCTGGGGACTCAGACTCCTGTGTTGATTGGAAGAAGTCAGTGATGAATTGAGATCCATTCACCCTTGCAATTCTTTGCTCTTGGCGACGCCGTGCAAGTGTCCTTTTTGACCTGCCAGTGTATGTTTTTGGACGCTTAGACTTGCATTGATCCTGTATGGCAAGTTCTTGAGCCTGCTTGAATATATTGCAAAAGCAATCAAGTGCTGATAGCTCAACAATTTCACTATCACTTGAGGCATCAGAATCTGAATCACTGGGAATTTCCACAGGTGAGGCAATATCTTTATTTGGGAAATGACCTTCGATTTCATGTCACTGGTGCTGTAACATGGTGGGAATTTACTCACATTCCTGGTCACTTCCCCCTATCTTTCTCCGCTTGTTATGAGAACTCTGAAGATTCTGAATCCAGGCCTTTGCAGCAGCTTTCCTATGAACCATGGAAGTGACATTTTCAACTTAGTTTTCAATCCCTCCAGCACAGCCAGTGGCATTTGTTGTGCTTAGTAATATGATCATGTGACCTGTTCCTGATGCCAACTTCCGAGGTCCACCCTGAACAAAATTTGCAGATGGACGGGAAATGAGGATAAAACATGTTTGTACTTGAACAGTAAAAAACATCTTGTAACTTTACAATTTGAAGGAATTTTGGAAAATTAAAACCTGAGGGTTGTAATCACATATCTTCTCCACCCTTCCCAGGTTTTATTTTGTGTTCCCAAATTGTTGTGAAAAACTTACAAGGTGTGCAATGTGGACGACTTTTCGCTTACATAACCTGTGTCAGTTCCTGATGTCTTCTACCTTACATCTTGCGCTTTTCGCCTTGCTCTTTAATCATTTGGCCTTGCTCTGACTTGCTCTTATAGTTCAGTAAGCAGTTTATCGTGCCCAGATTATTACACTTAACACATCTACTAGGGATGCCGCGGTCCAGTGCGGTCCAGTTCGGAGACCCTTTTTTTCAAACCCCGAACCGGACCTGGGTCCGGTTCAGGCTCTCAGGCTGAACCTGAACCTCTGAGAGGTCCGGTCCGATTTGGGTCCGGTTCGAGGCTCAGAGGGGGCCAAACCCCGAACCGCACCCTGAATGCACACAAAAAATCTAAAAAATCTCTAAAAATCTAAAAAGATTTACATGAGTCCTACAGCTACTACCCGCACCCGCACCCATGTGAAACCCATCCCCGTGCTCACGGTCATGGGTACTTGTTCCACCGTGAGGCCCTCCTTTCCCCCTCCCTCCTCCACTTCGCAGCCCTGAGCGATACTCCATTCCAATCTTAGCAACCAAGCCAGCCGTGGGAGTGAGGCTGTCCTTGTTCTTGCATGTGCGTGTGCCGACGTGGTGGTGCTTGATGAGGCGGTTAGCTGCCGTGTGGCAGTAGTGATGAACAGACTTGGAATCTGGCTGGGGACGTGCATACAACCGAGTGCAATATGAAAGGAAAAAACCTACTTCGTGCAACATGCACCGCCTTTTGAGGTCGCAATCGGGGTCGTCCACCCGCAGAGACAGATGAGTTGAAGGGACGGCCATCTGTTCTGCGTATGTAATTGGCACCGCAGTTCATCATGCTCACGGAGCAGCTTGGAGTTTTCTTGTTCGAGCTGGTGGATGCACGTGGTCAGTGGTAGCAGCATAGCGATCATTCTGAAGAAAAGGTCAGCTTGGTTTGGAGCTTGGTCGTGGTCTGCTTGGGCTACAGAAAGCGACATGAGTTAAAAGTCGGGTTGCAGTGAGTCCAAGTCGGCTTACTTTGTTCGATGTAGGCCTTTTGTCCTTCCTTCACGTTGTGTCACCGAGTTGCTCGTGGTCAGGTGGTCGCCATGTTGTCGTCATAGTCATAGTCATCGCCACTGTCGTCGTGTCACGATCACAGTCGTCTGGGTGGTCGTAGTCGTGGTCGGGTCGTCGCCGCTTCGTTGCACCAGTCATCTTCGTCCCTGCCTTTGCTGCCCCACATTGACATGGCCGTCGTCATCGTCGTCATCATCGTCACCTCAGAGTTGTCACGGTCACAACAAAGTGGTCATCGCAGTTCGTCGTTGCATTGCTGTTACAACCACGATGGGCCATTGTCACTGCCTGTGTTCTCCCCCTCCTCATCGTTACCAAATCGACCGAAGCCGCTGACTCGGCACTGAGTTAGCGGTGATGGACAATGGTTTAGTGTCATGTGTTGAAACTGGGGTATTCGGTGCAGAAGACAAGGTGGGAGTAGACGAGGTAGATGAACTGGTTGTGGACGAAGCGTTCGTTGAAGTGGTACTCGACGTGGACGAACTGGATCAGTAGGGCGAGGTCAGCACCCCATAAAATTATTAAGGTTGAAGCAAATCTCTCACCAAAGAGCTCGAAATCGAGGACAAAGATGATAAACTAGAGGCAATTAAATTAGAGTCCGAGGAAACTTGTGGCAAGGGTGTTGACGAGGGGGAGAGACTTGGAGACGGTGTGGAGGAAGTACTCCCGACATAATATGCGGCTGAGTCGGGACCATCATGGTTGGGATCGCTCACGGCCGAGGCATCATCGTCATCGCATGTTCCACAACAGTGAGGAGACGGCGAGCATGACAGCACCAAAGAAGGTGCCTGACATAGCCCATCGTCTTCACCTTTGCGTGGAGGTGTAACCTCCGGTGCTGTGCGGATCGTGACTTGCTACAGCCTGAGCGGGGGAGGTAAACTAAAGAGCGGTGTAGTGGTAAGTCAACTTGAAAATTCAAAAAGAAAAAAACAGTTCATGCCAGTGGTGTTGATTGGCGTGGGCTGTTACAGTCTGTTAGGACAAGTACATGCATTTCGAACAATATACCTAAACAAATACAAATCAGGATAAACAAGGAATCAGGACTAACAGAACCATGACGGAGACTTGATATGACAACGACGTTGACATCGATGTTCTGTGATACTGATATACCAACGACCAAATGTGTGTACTGATATAACTTACCAATGACTGACTATTGAAGCTTGTTTTCCTACAGAAAGGGACATTTGTTCGTAGGAACACCCTCAGCCCTTTGGCGTCCTCAAAATCAGCCATGTGGAGGGGCCAACCGTGCTGCCCTTCAGCCTCTCGCTGCTCTGCAAAACACTGGCTCTGTCATGTGCCACCTCACTTCCAAACACACCTTGGTGTACGTCCATACAAGTCTCTCGTTTGCATCCGCTGATGTGGGTGCATCTCCCACCAGTTTTAGGTGCCATCGCATTTGAGCTCAATACATGCTCAGCACTGACAGCGTGAGCACAACATGAACGGTTCTCTGAGAAACCGCGTTGGGAGCCACTCTGATTGTTACGAATCCCGACCGCCGACGCTACCGGATGTGGGCCGGAGGAACCACCTAGCCGGGTGGAGACTCCCGATGGCTCAGATGCCGCTAGTGGGACCTTACGGAGCGCTAGGGAGATCTTCAGGAAGGGCCTAGACTCATGACGGTATGATCACGTGACCGGAACCTAGACTGACCTAGAACGATGACAATCGATGGCGCAATATGCATGTGACCTTCTAGTAGGTTCCATGACTGCGCACGGACCCCGATCCCAGATAGAGCGGACTTAGCTGAGTACGAACCTTATGTACCTGCATGTATATATACCAGGCTTGTCTTCGTACTCGAGTCCTCAGACTTGATTTACTTAGCAATACCAGCTTTGTATCTTGGGAACCCTGCTCTGCCTTGCTTTAAGCCTTCCCCTTATCTTGTGCACCACCGTTCTCGCCTCGCCTCTTCGCGCATGTGCCTTTGACTGATATCAGTCTCCATTATCGCCGTTGTCCGATAATGCCAAACGCATCTTCTGCTAGACCTGCTGCGGGTACTTCAAACCATGGACGTCGCCCCGCTGGTGGCATTACACTGATCGAGCTCGGCATCACTGTGCTCGGCTTGGGTGAGTGGATCGTCCTTCACTACTCTGATTTCTGGAACTGCATGTAGTTGCTCACGATGTCATGGGTGGTTGTTCTTCCCCGTGTGTACACAGGTACAATGCGATACTTTGCTGTCCAGTGCGCGGTTCCCCAGGGATTCTTCTTTACCACTCACCTGAGCGTATTCATCCAGGCAGTTTCCATGGCACTCATCAGAGTTGTATTCAGCATCCTCGTCACGGTGCACTGAGACAATGATGGGATAGCGCAGTGATTTTGCATATGTGCGGGCTCTCACACTGTAGAGCCGAGAGTTCGCCTCGCCCCTTGCTAAGTCATCCCTTCAAGCAAACTTAGCTCGGTACCGTGCTTGCGAGGATCCCTTTCTCCTGCCCCGCACTACCCCTCCATGCCCTGTGCCCCATAAAAATGACACTGCTGCTGCAGTACTGTGCGTCAACGCAGGCTGCAGGCGATGCGGCAATGGCCATGGCCATAATGGTGAGTCAGGCGGTGATGTCAAAGCAATAACAGCAACACGACATCGTGACGACAGTGGGGTGGTGTCACAACAGTGATGTGGTGACAGCAGTGACGATGACGGGGATGACTGTGCAGTGACAACAACAACGATGGGATGACCGTATGGCAACAGCAAAGATGATGGGGATGGCCATACAGCAATGACGATAATGGTATGGTGCAGTGCGGCTATAGCAATGATGATGACAAAGGGATGGGGCGGGCAGCAGGGACAGCGGCCTTGGCAGACGGGGCAGTTCAGTAGTACTAGCTACCTGTAGATATTTCATCTCATACAAAAAATATACACTTACAGACTGTATTAGCGAATGCACGGCCAAGGGTTCAAGGTGTGGTCTGGTCCAGACCAGGTTCACAAGAACTTGGTCAATGGTGAACCCCGAACCGGACCTTCTAGTCGGGTGGCGAACCGGACCCGAACCTGAACCGGACCTTGGGTGCGGTCCAGTGCGGTTCAGGTCTGAACCCCAATCCAGACCGGACTGTGGCATCCCTAACATCTACCACTGGCTGTCCGTCGCAAAGTCCGTCGACCACTCTTTCTGGCGGACAACCCTTGAGGCAACGCGGGTCAATAATTACATAATTAAACAAGACTCACCTAGTACACTTCAAGCTATTTTCAAATCAAAATGAAATCCTTTGTTTGTCAGCCTGGCCCTTAGACTAAGTTACTTCTTCAGGACGGAACGCACTCACATCTTGCTCACATCCTCAAGACACATGGCACCAGGGGCTACTATGACCAAATTCGAGGATCCTAATTGACAACACGTCCCAACATTTATCCGGTCAATCACAACCACGCGGCCGTTCTTGTGTTATCTTCTCCCAACAAGGCCACTTCATAGTTTGTGAGTCCTACACATTGCTCAGAACCTTCTCAGGGCTTCATCGCACGACCTGATCCTAATCGACTTATTCCGGATCTGCCGTCGTATCGCGTTTGCTGTAATCAATGGTGCCACGCCGTCCTGAAGCCCGTTCCTGAGTTAGTTACGGCCACCCACAAAAGTGCTACACACACCGGAGATGATAGACCTTCCGTCCCAAATTCCTGATCTGGTTGCGCTGCAATGATGACCTGAACTCTTGTGCGAACAAAACTACGACGTCCGCCAGTGCCGATGTGGGGGGTCACTCTTGTGGTGATACTAATGTATTTCCATGCCATAATGTGCCGCATACCACATTCCTTGAGCGCATTCACACTCACTGAACGCAAGGATCCGCTGATTTGTCATGAATTGGTTTCTGTCAAACAAAGGGCCGATAATCCGGGCGCTTCACTACTGTTTCCCACGTCCTGCATTCGTTGACGTTGACCAGAAGAGGATCGTGCTAAAAATAACGTAGAACTGTGCCTATTCCGCAGCCGGATAGCAACAGAGTCGAGTTTTGTGTGGGCCATGATTATTATAGGCTTGATTCGTAAGCATTTAGCTGATCTTCTGTTGACCCTCACTCGACCCCGGGCTCTCAAGTTCAGGTTTTACTTCCATCCTGGGGACGATCGCGTGGGCATCGGCGCAGTATCTGAAAGGGATTCGTTCTATCGGCTGTAGACCACTGTTAAGCTGGCAAAGAAGCTCGCTGACTTCCCAGTACTCTTTTCCAATCTTCAGTCGACGTGACAGTGGACCCACTTAGTGCCTTATCCCCACCAGACTCGGGGTCACCTCCCGGAAACGAGCGACAATAAAGCCCGATCCCCTCAATGAAACTTTCCGATAATGTTCAGACCACAAGCGTCGGCATCCCACATTTGTCTGAGACTGACAACGTTCTCCGCTTATTCGGTCGATATATTCCAGCTATCTATCTTGACCATGAGCTACGCATTCTCATTTCTTCTTTCGTACACCGGATCGGGATACCCAAAACCCATGCTTCCCTTCCTACACACACTCATCTACCCTCATCACGAACTCGCTCGTTCCATGTGCCATCGTAAACACGCGCCTCGTAATATCCCTCGAGCAGCGTCGTGCGGTACTTCATGGGAAAATTCGGGTCCTGACCGCCCTCCGAGCTTGGGTGTTCCACTTATAAAAGCTCATTGAGATCCCCAATAATTTCGTTGTGATTCAGGTGGGATTCACTGCTGCCTCCTCAAATCCACCCTCTTCTCTCAACTCGAGCCATGTTCCCTACTGCATCTCTCACTGCTTTCCTCCTGTTAGCCGTTAGCGTCGCAGCGAACCCCATCGTCATTCGCAAACCATTTGTCTCATTGTCGTTCGCTCGACACCTCAACGTCACCGGCGCCCATGACCTCGTCCAAAAGGATCAGGCCCGTGCCAAAAACTTTGTTTCTGTCAGCAAAGCAAAGCAAAGCGGCACCTTGAGTGCCAGTGCAGTCATCAGCGTCGGTGTGACTAACGTTGGCGTCGTTTACGAGGCCAGCGTCGGCGTTGGTACCCCCCCCCACCCTCTGTGAGCGGTGCCGCTTTATCTGAGGCCTACATTCTGAGACCCGTTCTTAGACAATCTCCTCATTGACACGGGAAGCTCGAATACCTGGGTAGGAGCCGGAAAAGCCTATGTTCGGACTAGCACCAGTGTGCAGACAATTGACCGTGTGGTAAGTATCGCTTCTTCGAACCTGTAGTTCCCCCTCAATTAATTCCCATTTTCCAGGCTGTGACATATGGGTCTGGGTCATTCTCTGGTGGGTTTCTCTTCACGAAAGTCATCTTTTATGTATCCTTACCCTCCCCCCTCTCTAAGGAACCGAATTTCAGGACTTCGTGACAATTGGCACCGGGCTCGGTATTTTCGGGCAATCCATAGGTGTTGCCTCAACCTCCACTGGCTTCGATGGTTTCGACGGGATCCTCGGGTGGGTGCAAAGCTCATCATTTTAAGTCCGCGCTGACAATTCATTCCGTAGGATTGGACCCGTCGACTTGACGCTGGGTACCTTGTCTCCAGAGTCGAATGCCCTCATCCCCACGGTCACGGACAACCTGTTCAGCCAGGGAACAATCACATCTGACCTCGTTTCCGTGTATTTTGAGCCCACGACTACGACATCGGTCAAGAATGGCGAGTTGACGTTCGGTGGCACCGATTCTACTAAATTCACTGGAGCTCTCACGTTCATGTAAGCACTTGTGGTCACTGAGCTCTAACTGCATACTCACGCAGAATTGGACAGCCCCAATACGGGGACCTTCCCGGCCAGCGAATTCTGGGGTATCAATGAGTCGATCCGGTACGGTGCTTCTACCTCCATCCTCTCAACAACTGCTGGTATTGTCGACACTGGAACCACCCTTATCCTCATCGCCACTGGTAAGCACCCTGTTGAACCAAATGTCGTGCACGAACTAATAACAACCGCATAGACGCGTTCAACCGCTACAAAACCGCGACCGGTGCGGTCCTTGACGGCGCCACGGGCTTGCTCAAGATCACCTTGACTCAGTTCAACAATCTCCAGTCGCTCTTCTTCACGACTGGTGGCACGTCATTCGAGCTCACTGCGAACGCGCAGATCTGGCCACGCGCACTCAACACGTTCATTGGCGGCACCTCAGGCAGCATCTACCTAGTCGTCAACGACATCGGCTCTCCCACTGGATCAGGCCTCGACTTTATCAACGGCTACACTTTCCTCGAGCGGTTCTATTCCGTCTTTGATACTACCAACAGACGCGTTGGCTTCGCCACCACTGCGTTCACCACGGCCACGACTAACTGAAGGGGACGATCTGGGAAGGCGGCCGTTACGTCAGATATGCAGTATCTGGACAGGGCAGCAAAAATGTAAACTTCTTATTATTGTTCTATTATCTAGCAGGCTGCTTCCACCTTCTTGGTTTTTTCCATGAATACCTTGAGCCCTATGCTTGGTATAAATTTAGCCATCAGGTGTACATAGGTCTATTCCACATGAATTTATTTGAAGTGATGTTATGCCATAAAGGCTGAGGTTGGACAGTCGCGTCCGCTAAGCCTCATGCGGATGCGATCAGATCCGCTGTGCTAGCATCTCTGTGTTGGAGGTGCGTGAAGGTGCGACTCAGTACAGTTAGTAAAGATGATATTTCGGTCCATGTAGTGCTCCCCTGTGTATATGTGCGTGTAAATCGACCAGAAACTGTCGTCCTCACGAGTCCACACTCAGGAGGGTGGTACTGTGTCGTCGTCTGGATACAACTAGATAGTCAGTCGTCAGCCACCAATTCTATGCGACATCAATGGAAAGGTTATAATGGGCCCATACCTTCCCAGGATTCATGATCCCTAGTGGGTCTATCGCCCGCTTGATCGTCTTCATCAGGGCCACCGTGCCCGCACCAAGCTCCTCAACCATGAACTCCTTCTTCCCGATCCCGACACCGTGCTCGCCGGTACCTTCATGAAGAAAAAAATGATCCAGGTCAGTAGGCTTTGCCATGCTGGCGGCCGCACGGCCCGAATAACTTACAGGTCCCATCTAGCGCCAGCGCACGCTCGACCATGCGGTGCACGAGCTCCCGCACGACCTTGAGCTCTTCGTCCGTCTTGAAGGTCATGAGGGCATGAAAGTTTCCTGGGGGACCAATGACGCTGCACCATCAGCCTCTCCTAGGTACGACGTGACACCTCCGCATTACCCACCGTCTCCTGCGTGACCTACGACAGTATAGAGTATGCCCGCGTGCTCCATGTCTTTCTGGCTCTCGTATACGAGCTGCGGGAGCTTAGATATCGGGACGCTGCAACATATGGGGACAGTGAGGGAAGCTCCCAAATTGTGAATTAGGTCATTGCGCACCACACGTCCGTCGTCCATGCCTTTGCCCCCTCGCCCGCATACGCGAGGCCCGAGTAAAACCCAACTTTGCGATCCGTCCACATCGCCTCGGCCTCCTCCTCGCTCTGAGCGGGCCAGAACTTGTCTCCACCATGCTTCTTCACGACGCGCTTCACCACGTCCACGGCCTCGGAGAGCGCTCCGGGGGTCGCGCCTTGCAGCTTGAAGAACAGGTGGTCGGCGATGTCGTACTTCCGCGCGGGGTTACCCGCGGCCACGGTAGCGCGCATGAATGCCGCGTCGACGAGTTCGATGCATTCTGTGAATCGCGGTGGGATAAGGGTCAGAAATACGCGGGGGGGGATGGGGAAAGGCTCACGAATGCCGATTCCCGTGTTCAGGATTTCGATAACGGCTTCGCTCGCCTTGCGCATGTCGGGGAAGCGCGCGGTCGCAACGGTCGTCGGGACGACCGGTGCGAGGCGGATGGTGACCTCCGTGACGATACCGAGCGTGCCCTCCGCCCCGATGAATAGTTTCGTGGTGTCAAAGCCGGCAGACGACTTGCGCGATCGGCGTCTCGTCTTGATCACTTCCCCAGAAGGAAGGACGACCGTCTATAGAAAGGCTCAGCACTCGCGTAGACAGGGACGAAGCGTGCTGACCGCGTTCAGGAACCATTCGCCTTTCGCTGTGCCATAACGCACCGCGTTTGCTATCGGGAGAAGGTTCAGTATAATGTTAGAGGACTATGCCGTGGGGTAGCTAACTTCCAGAACAACCAGTGCTTAGCATACCGCCAATAGTCGCAGTAGGACCAGGGTCAATCTGCGTATTTGCATAATGCGCTGGAGTGATTGAGAGCAGAACGTGTAACCATCCATACGTACGGGAAAGAATAATGGGATTCCTTTCTCTTTCAAGGTCTGGTTGATATCCATCCACCCTACGCCCGGTTGGCAAACAAGGTCCGAATCTTCCTCTGCAAAGACGAGAGAAGATTAGACGGTCGATGGATATGGATCGGAGATGGGAAACGTGCCATGGATGGCAATGATTTTGTCCATTTCGGATAGGTCGACGCAGATGCCTCCGCCCTTCCGCTGAAGAAGCAAGCCCGTCACCAACCAAGCAACGACGCAGCACCAAGGTAGGTAGTACGTACGCCCGCGAAGTGACCTTCTAAGCTCGTCCCACCGGCATAAGGGACGACGGGCATGCGATACTTCCGCGCAACATTGACGATCTTCACCACGTGTTCCGTCGAAGTTGGGTACACCACGACACTATGTGGGAGCCCTGCCCACAATCAGCCGCGTCACAACGCCAGTAGTACTCGAAACGCAAAGCGGCGGGCGTACCGGGATGATGACAATTCGGCGAAAACCCGTGCGTCACCAGCTGGTCCGGCGCAGTCGTCACCGCTTCCCCCACAAACAACCCCCTGAGTTCGTCAATCGCACGCGCAAAGTCTTCGGGCGTGCCGTAGACGGGCGACGAGGACGCCTCCACGCCAGCGTTGTTCGAACGCGCGCCGATATAATACCCCCCAAAGCCTAGCAAAGCGCTGGCCAGAGCGAGCGCAAGCGGGGTGCGGGTCGAAGAGACCGCGGGGCCCTGCGATGGCACTCCCCCGCTGGCCGCTGTGCTGAGAGGGCGCAAGTAATGGGGACGTACTACTGGTAATAGCCGTGTAGATAGCCTCGGTGCCTTCCAACCCCTCCGAATCCATAGCAACGACATGCTGCGCTGGCAAAAAATGTCACGAGAGCTTCACGTCGAAGGTGTAGCAAAGATATCGCCTCTGACTCCCACCTGAGAACATTACAGTACTGCCGAGAGTGCAATTCCCGCGCCACACGGGTTGTTCGATGCAACGGATTGCCAGGAAGGTCTGCGTCCGTAGACAACTATCTTTACTCTCTTTTCGTAACAGCAACAAGGTAGCCAATTCAGCAACATCCTTTCTCTCCCCTTTTTCCATCGCGGGCCTCTCATTGCAACCCAGTCACGATGCGCCGTCAGGCTGGTTGGCTCTCTCCGCATTTGTTGGTCTTCCATTAGCGTTGTGGGCATATAAGGTCTGTCTGGCGGTACAATTGGTGGGCCTCGAGCCATAGTGTTGAGCCGGAACGTGCGTCATTCACAGTGCTTGATGCTCATCATATTTCAACGCAAAGTGATTTACATGGGTAGTCAGCGGTGTAAGCATTATATTTGACAAACTAAGCCCGCTTGCAGGGTATGCTCCTCCTGGTTCAAGGACGGAGTTACTCGCGGACGTGTACCCCAAGTATACACCCAATGGCATTCACATCGAGGAGCTTTCCATCCCTAGTTCCCGACCGAGTAAAGTCCGCCTGTCGGCGTTACTCTTACGCAGAGACTCGTCCACTATTCCTCAGCATGTCATCATCTATTTTCAAGGTACTGTACTCTCGTCGCGATCTTTGTCGTCTTTTCACCCGCGCGCTTGTAGGCAACGCCGGAAATCCGCTGCACCGCATCCCCATGTTTGCTACCCTTCTCAATGCCATCCCATCGTTGGCCATCCTCGCGCCCGCTCCGCGCTCATACTGGACGTCGACCGGAGCGCGCCCCACCCAAGCGGGCCTCATCGCCGACCACGCCGCCGCGCTCGCCTTTGCCGCCTCGCGTTTCCCCACCAGCCAGCTGACCCTGTACGGCCACTCCCTCGGCGCATCCGCCGCGCTCTGCCTGCTCGGCAACGATTGTGCGCCCGGTGTCGGTGTGCACGGCCTGGTGCTGGAGAACGCGTTCACGAGCGTGCCGGACATGCTCCGCGCGCTCTACCCGCAGCGCTGGCTTCCGTACCGCTATCTCGGCCCGTTCGTGATTGACCGGTGGGATGCGCGTGCAGCGGCGCGTGGTATACGTCGTCGTGCTCTTGCACACCGCGCGATGGTTCTTGTGAGCGAGCGGGACGAGGTCGTCCCGCCTGTCATGGGCCAAGAGATCTTTGATGCGCTGAAGGCACCAAGTGGAACAAATGGGAGGATCGGGAGGCTTGTGGTACTGGAACGGGCGCTGCACGAGGATGCCTGGCGGTACCGGAATTGGTCACAGGCCATGAAGCAGTACCTGTGTGATCTCGAAGGGATAGAATAAACTAGAAGGTATCGGTGCAATTAAAGCCCGTAGTGTGTGATAATGAGGCATATTGAGCAGTTCAATTACAGTCGTTTGCTACGTTTCGGGGGAACGATAGAGGCCAGATTCCAACTTCACTGCTCTTCTCGGAGAGTCAAGTCTCCTCAGAGGCTCAGACCCCGAGTATCTAGGGTTTGGCTCTTCAGACGTGTATTTACAGTATTATCGTACTACAGTACTTTCGATGACGACGGCCCACTGCGACGTACTAGAGAGGATCTGACGTCAGGGAAGTTTGGCGCACGGCGACACCGCGAACGCGAACATGCCTCAAGGCAGGCGTTTCCAAGTTCAATCCGTTTCCCTCACGTCCGGCTTCCTGGTGAATTATTGCCATACAGTTCTTCGCTCATTTATTCCCACACAGTCAAAAGTCCTCATCCGCGCCTTCTTCCCAGTCGACCGCTTCCAGCGCTTGCTCTCCCTCAGCATACAACTTATCCAGCCCCGTAAGCGCCTCGAGGAAGCCCGTTTCGTTGAACGCCCTCAACATCATCGCGAAACCTTGCGTTTCGTACGCCTTGAGAACCTGCAGCAAAAAAAACCCGCACATCAGTCTCGCCCGCGCATCGAAAAAAAAAAAAGCCAACTGTACCGTCTCGCTGCATCCAGTGCAGCGGTCATAAGCAGCGCCCACTATTGCCATGCTGCGGAACTGCGCAAGGAACCCACGCAGTTGGTGCGGCACGAGCCCCAGCACGCTCACGCCTTGATCGACTTCCTGTAGTTGCTGTGGGTCCTGACCGGGGGGTGGTGCAGGTGCCTGAACGCTATAAATCATTTCCCATGAGACAAGAGTATGTATAAAAAAGTGAATCTCACCCCGACGGGTGCTGAATAAGTGATACAAGAAGCTCTACGGCTGTCGCTGATGCGATTGGCGCCAACCCCGGGCGGGTTACTGTACACATTTGATCTAGCGTGCGGTCGGTGATGGACTAGGGGCGAGTTATCACTGGAGGATCGACGACAGCGGGGGATGGGGACATACGTCTGCTGGCGCTACGATGTCATTGCAGTAGTAACAACCAAGTCTTCCAGTGCCATCTGCGGGATTTCCACGCGCACCATGCCGCATAACGAGGTACGAATCAAAGCCCAGCGCTGCGTTCAGTACAATCTGTAGCAGTAAAAAGTCATGCAGTGGAGGGGCCACAGCGTGAAAACCTACTCACTTTCCCCTTTGCCGCACCGAGCACAGTCGGCAGCCAGCGGCTCTCGCGCGAATCCATCAAGAGAAACACGGCGTCGTGCGCATCAAACAGGTCCTCCAGAACCTTGACGTCCCTCTTCGTCTGCTCCTCCGAACCCGGCGGGATCGGATGACCTGGCATTGGGATCGAGAGCGTCACGCCCTCAGCATCCTGACGGTCTCACGTTGATACGCAGCGCACAGAAAGGCAGGTCGGTACTACGTACTACTCCGGGAAAAATCTTCGTCAGCCGCGCGGCAGCGGCCGCGGCTTTGGGTTTGCCGCCGTCAATGCAGTCGTCGAACTCGAACAGCGGTTGTCGCACGGGGTTCGAGAAGGAGACCCTGCCCGAGTCGACGAGTGTGATTTTGCGAATACCCCAGCCCTGGACGTCACGTCGGAAAGGAAGAGCCCCATGAGCGTCACGTGACGTACCATGAGCGTTCGCGCAACGTAGCATCCCAGAGTTCCCGCACCGAGCAACAGGCACCGCGTCTGCGCGACCTTGTCCAAGTCGAGGGAAGGGAGGATCCGCCAACGCATCAGTTTGAGATTCAGGTCGACCGCCTGGTCCGCGAGCCTGGCCGCTCGTCACTCAGGAGGCTTGCCTCGGCGGACCAAAAAGGGACGAAGCAGACCTTTTGGGATCCATCATCGGGGCTAGGTCTGCCACCCGCGCACCTAGTTTTCCCTGCACGTTCTTTTCCCACCCGACCGCACTTGGCTTGTCTGCACCGGCGGGGCCACCGCGTAGAACGCCGAAGCGGCTCGATGCGGCATCGCCACGCCAGCATAGTACTCTGACGGTCTGCGTCGCCTCTGGATGCACTGCGCGGAGGTAGGCGAGGAGGTTACGCAAGGGCCACCCTGGGGCGGAAGGTTGTGCAGAAGGGTCGAGAAAACCGATAGTTTGCTGCAGATCGTTGTCAGGCTCGGGTGGTAATAGCCAGGAGACCGGGACACGTACCGACTGTTGGGGCACGTCCGCAAAGAATGTGGAAAACTCGTTCACGGAGGCGGTCTCCACGGTGTTGTTCTGGGCGGGTCGCACGAGGAAAAATGGGGGCGGTGTCGGGGAGAGTTGCTCGGCGAGGGAGGTGAGGTGATCTTGTGAAAGGTGTGCCTCCGGGCTGGTCCAGTCATCGTCTATCTCCCACAAGGGCTGGGCAGCGAAGGCGGGAAAGGCAAACCAATAGTAGAACTTGTATTTCTTGAGGTCGGCGAAAGTGATGAGTAAGAAACGTGTTAGGGCAGCGACGTCGTGGTTCTGGATGATACTGTCCCAAATCTACGTTGCGAAGGGATTAACACCCAATAGCGCGGCGACATTGAGGCCATGCAAGGACCCCGGCACTGGGAAACGGAATACGGACCTCGTCCGATAGTTTGTTGAACAGAGCCCTCTTGTCAGCGTTCTTGAATTCCTCTATTGTGTTATAGTTCTTCAAGACGCCTCGAGCGGTAATCGAGTTCGGAGGCGGGCTGCCATGATGTGTGTGCTGTCACTGAGCAGATAGCGATGAGCTTACCTGTAGTCCTCCGAGAGTGATTCTCCACCCACGCTGATATTACAACCCAGCGGGACGTCTTGGCCTGTATTTCTGTCCCTAATGGTGCGCCCAGCCGAATACGTTGCGGTAAGTGGGACTGAGTCGTCGGATAGACGAAGGACCTCGAGTTTGACGCGACATAATTCATGCCAGAATGTGGGTTGAACAAGGGACGAGAATTGGGCGAATTGGACGAGAGTCATGGCCGGGTAGAGCGATCTTATCGGATGAGTGACTTTGCATGTCTCACGAGTCACACTGGCACAGACAGCGCATTGCGTCTGTCGTTTCCAGTCTTCGCCCAGTGCGGCCCCGTGTCCCCTTTTACCGTTTATCCGCGCACAGTGTACCGACCTTATGGGTTCTATACAGAGGCCTTCTTCGCGCCTCCCCCAATTCGAACATCCGCGCCCATATACAAGACCTCTTCCGCAGACACCGCCATCTCACGAGCCCGGTGCTCACCAAAGTTCAGCTTGAGAAAGGACACCGTGTGCGTTTATTGTCTCTAATTCCTATTATCGCTCACGCTGCCTTGGACAGTGGCTCGACGCTTTTAATCAAGCCCAGAAAGGCGATGAACGTCTACGTGCTGTTCTCGAGCGTTTTGGACGCCTCATCGATGCCCGCCGAAATAACCTCAGGATGAGGCGACTAGTCAACGATTCGCTCGTACGTCCCATCTTGACATATTCATTCAACTCCCCCAACACACTTCCTCCCATAGGCTTGGCAACACCGTCTCATCAACCGCCCCATCGTCACCGGTGCCCTATTCAAACCTAGTATACACAACGGTCCCCTCCCGCGCCTCAAGCCCCAGCCAGATCACATCTCGGGTATGATCCACAAGCGGCGCGTAGCGCGGGCCAAACGTATCGAGCGCCAACACGCCCTATTTTCCCAGCTCGAGGACCTACGTATCGAAGCCCAGTTCGAAGACAAACTCGCCGAAACAGGCGCGCCGATCGTGCGCTCCTTCAGCGATCCGCATCGAGCGGAGTGGAAATCCCCGCTCGACGCGAGCCTTGAGAAACTCGCAGCAGCCTTCGATCGCGATGCCGCGCGCGCTGCGCGGCCAACACCGCCGGAGCTCGTGAGGCAGCTGAAAGCCGCGCGACGCGAGAAGGTCGCCAACAAGACGCGAGAGCGCGAACGCGAGGCGCGCGGAGAGGTCCTGACGGCCACGCGCCTGCGCTCGCGCGTCAGTTTCCCTGCACACGTATTAGCGCGCTGGTCCCCCGAGGAGCGTAAGGCCAACCTACTTGCGCGGCGCAGCGTCGGCGAGGTCGGATACGTCGGCCAGGTGAAACGCGCACTGGGATACAAGATCCCGCCAGAGGAGGACCGAGTAGACGAAGCGACGCGGGAGATGCTGGATGCCCTCACGGATGGGCTGCGGCGGGTCAACCAAAGTCGGCGGGCTAAAGAACTTGGTATGCAGGCTCAGCGAACGGCGCGCGACTGTAGTCGGAGACCGAAGGACGCTGCGTCTGGTTGAGTTGATACTTCTGGCTTGGTATGGCGCAAGTCCTTGGCGCGCACGAATTCATGCGACTTTATTGGGAGCCGCGTAGTTTTACTTACTTCCAGTAAGGAACCCGAGAGGAGCACGTCACGCATTGCTTCTAGCAAAATCTCATCTAATGCTTTGTGTATTAGATAGGAACAATCCATCTTTGAGGTGGTCCCGAGCCTTCCCCCCTTCGGCCCAGACGCTGGACGTACTGGTGTTTTTTCTTTCCGTGACGCCGGACCAATGTTGTTTTCGTGATTTATGTGCTCGGTCCTCTCAGTCAAACCTAAGTATTCTTCTATCGGCGACTGCTTCGGGATTTCCACGTACAGCTTGTCCCTCAGTCAGGTCTCCTAGGGCTTGGAGGTAAGCAGCTGTTTGTAACACGGACCCGCGGGTTTAATGGAGCCGCGACTGACTATAATTGGTACTAAAGCAGCTAAACTGATCAACGTTTCACCCACTTTCCAAGGTCGTTGTGTGCCGCGCCTCTATTAATGCCAGAACCGATGTCTGCCACGTATACAACTCCACGATTTCTAAGATTCGGGGTCGCGTCTTGTCTCCATCATTTCCCCGGGTTTCTGAGTGCGGACTGCTGCGAGTCACGCCAGCACATCTGAGCTGGTCAACACGAATTCACTGGCCAGCGTCTTAATTTTGGAGTTACTTCGGTACGGATGAAGCCCCGGTCCTTGCTCGTCATCTATTTGAATTTCTTATCGACCTAACGCCTTTTTCATCTCGACATTCTAGTTTATTGCTACACCTCACAGAATCGTCATCGATCACGCTATGGCACCGTTGTTCTGACCCCACGATTCGAGTTCCCAGTGCGTCGAGAAGCGGTCCCCGAGCTGTCTCCGTGGTGCTGCCAGTGGCATGATCGTCTGACGATGACGTCACGGCATTCTTGAGCTCTATCGTCGTCTTGGAGCCCCGCATTGCGAAACCGCTTCCCGACTGTCGTTCCCGCTAGGCACGCATCTCACATGCTGCCCTCAACCTTTTTCTTCCTGCTAAAAAAAGAGCGGGCCGCGGTGTTCGCGAGGTCATATGGGGAATACGTCCAGAAACCAAGTCGGGATACCTCTAGACCCCACTCGCATCCATCTCACATATAAGTAGAGGACTCTCCGTCAGCGATCATGATCCTTGCTGTCCTTTCCACCTGCATCCCTTGATGGCACCTCACTTTATCCGTAATCTCGTCCCGCGTCGGCAGACGCACGATTATCCACGCAGGCCGCTGTCCCAGGTCCTGGGCGAACTTACGCTTCTTCAGTGGTTGCAGTTCTCATCCGGGTATGAAAAGCCTCTCCGACGACAAGTCTGGCGGAACTGACCTAAGTTTCCCCGTAGATGGCTAGCTTGGACTTGCGGCGCGATTGATTTCTTCAACGTCGCGCTCAGCGTCACTGCCCTGGGGGATCAATTCGACAAGGACAATTCTTCTATTGTGTGTTCCCCCTTACTATCTTTTTCTTCATCCCTGATGGTTTTATGAAACCTCAGACAACGGCTATTACTTTGACTCTTCTCGTCCGATCTATTGGCGCTGTGAGTGCCTCTTTCTACTCCTTCGGAGCCTGGGTTCTAATCCTCGGCGTCTCTTTTGACGTTTGGTACGGAAACGATAGTTTCCGACTGCATATGACCGCGAACTCAGACACATGCTAACATCTCATCACGTGTCAGGCTTTCTTTGGTGTCCTATCGGATCGCTTCGGACGAAAGTGGCCGCTGGTGGCGAATCTTCTCCTGAGCTCTGCGGTCCAACTCGGCACCAGCCTTGCCCAGACCTTCCAGCAGTTCCTCGCCATGCGCTCCCTTTTCGGCATAGCGATGGGTGGTGTTTGGGGCTTAGCCGCGTCGACCGCGCTCGAGAATCTCCCTGTCGAGGCACGTGGGCTCGCCTCGGGCGTGTTGCAACAGGGATACGCCTGCGGCTACCTCATTTCTGCCGTCCTGAACCTGTTCCTCGTCCAGAGGCTCAACAACAACTGGTGCGTGCTCTTCTGGACCACATCGGGAATTTCTGTCTTCGCCGCTGTGATTCGGGCGCTCGTCCCGGAAAGCGAGGTCTTCCTCCGTGCGAAAGCCCTAGAGCGCTCGTCTGGCGCCAATACGGGAAAGAAGACCAAGGTATTCATACGACAGGTCGGGGAGATGCTCAAGCAGCACTGGGGGTTGTGCGTATACGCGGTGCTCCTCATGGCTGGTGCATTTTTATTTATTTTTGATGTTATAAACGCCAGGAGCTGATAAGCTGCGAAAATAGGTTTCAACTTCCTTTCGCATGGTTCCCAAGATCTGTACCCGACATACCTCAAGACTAGCAAGGGCTTCGATGACCACCACGCTACCACCGCCACGATTATCGGCAATTGCGGGGCCATAACGTGCGTCTCTCTGACCCTTACTATGCCAACTAGCAAAAAAACCTATTTACCCTTTCCAGTGGCGGTGCCATTGCGGGATCCGTCTCGCAGTATATTGGCCGTAGGCTCACGATTATCCTCTTTGTTCTCTTCAGCGGTGTTTTCATCCCGCTCTGGATTCTTCCGTCCAGCTTCAGCGCGCTCTCAGCCGGCGCGTTCTGGGTGCAATTTGGCGTGCAGGGCGCGTGGGGTGTGATCCCCATCCAGCTCGCCGAGATGAGCCCTCCCGGATTCCGTGCTACGTTCCCGGGGGTTGCATATCAGCTGGGGAATGTGCGCCGTCCCCTGTAGTCTTGTGGTCCCCAACTAACGGGATGATAGATGATCTCGTCTGCATCTGCGCAAATCGAGGCGGTAGGCGGCGGTCACTTGAAAATAACCGTCGTGAGGGACGGCCAGGTCAAAGAAGTACCCGACTACGCCACCGTGCAGGGTATCCTCCTCGGCGCCATTGCCACCTTCGTTATTATCATCACGACCATCGGGCCTGAGTGAGAGTCCTACCCCCTCACCTGATTTTCAGGGATACTGATCTCCGTTTCCAGGAATCACGGATTGAACTTCGAGCAGCAGAAGCCTGCATTCAAAGGCGGTGCACCTGAAGTTGAAGATGTAGAGAAGTGTCCTGGGTCAGATACACGGTCAGAAAATATCAACGAGAAGCTATAATGTTTCTTTTTCTTTTCTTCGCCCCTGCAGCACCACGAATCGCCTTGCTTCCCGTTAACGCCTGCACCACGTCCCGGGTGGAGGTGGATACAAAATAGCAGTACAACGAACTAATGATGGCTCTGTAAATTGTAATCTTTCTGTAGGCCCATGAGAGACCCGTCTCCCAAGCGCCTATCACCCGGCAGCGAGCTGCCAAGCTCGTTAACAATTCAAAGACCCCCAACACCAACTTGAACTCCTACCCTCACGCAAGTTCTCTTCTAAGTAGTTTATTGGGTGTTTCATACATTCTCAACGCATACCTGGGCGTCATGTGGCTATGAGATGAGGGCGAGGCGACCTTTCTCGGTCACGTGAAATAGCAATAATTTACCAAAACAAGTTTCGAGTTTCTACCAATGGTTTCTACCAATGCATACAGCACTACTCATCTGGCCCGCTCTACGACCGTCCTCCCCTCATGCAATGCTCCTACACACCTGGGCTGCAAGTATTACGGCTGTCGACTATTTTGGCTGATTCTCAGCGCGCGGCCCTTTTCGGGCCCATGGCATGTCCGGTGAAGCTGGTGAAGGCTGGCTATGTGGGAGCAAGAAGCGCACTTCGGAGCTTCTCTTCGATTACGCGACTGCGGGCGCGCAACGCACGGCGGTGCGCCTTGCAATTTTCAGCACCGACGTCCTGACCCTGCTTGCCCGTGTGATGGATATTCAGGTCAGCGGCGGTAAAGTTTTCTGTGCGCGCTGCTCCGACTGCTTGGGCCGAGGCCGCCTGTTTCCGGGCAGACGCAAACATAGGTGCGGGTGCGTCCTCGTGCGCCGGGAGGGTTGGCAGCCTCTCAAGCTTGCGACGCTTCGTGGCTGGCTTCGATGTGTGCAAGTGGATTACGGGAGGGGGTGAACACTGTGACTGGGATTGGGAGAGAGACCGAGACAAGGGGTGCTGACGCTTTGTCCGGTTGAGAGGGATATTCTCCAGATCCACCAGTGGCGGGTCGCCTCTGCCAAGAGGGTGGGGTTGTGAGCGACTCCTACTTGGCGAAGTGAGTGACGGAGGGGCGGTTGCATGTCCGACCAGACGGGATGACGATGAAGGCCTTGACTGGGGGTCAGCAAAATGCACCGCGCGCGCGTCGCCCCCGTCCTTGGTTGCTAGTAGTCGTTCTTGAGGGGGCGAGAGATCCGGATGAGTCAGGTGCCGAGAATTACCCGCGTTTTGGGATCCACGCTCCGAGACTGGCGGTGTGGGCACGCGCGAAGCGGGAACTGTCCGGGGCCCTTGCTCCTGGGACTCTTTTTCGCGTTGGGATTCCACCATTTGACTGCTTCCTGCGAGCCCGAATAACAACATCGCGGTCCTAGCATGGGCGTCCGAGTCCCCGCTCTCGGTCTCTTGATCACTCCCGCCTACACTGCTTCGACCGCCGCGACAAGCCCGGATACGCTCCTTATCACGTATACGCTGCAGCATACTCACGGCGCGTTCCGCACCGTCGTTATCGTCACGGGGCAGAGGCGCAAGCCCGAGCACGCGGCGGACAGCATGACGTGCGGTTCCAGTCAGAAACTGTTCCACGACAGCCAGCTTTTCCGCTCCGCGCCCCGAGTCCGCCCATGCACGCGCAATGCGCTCTGCGTCGTCTCCGACCAGGTTTTGCAGTGCCGAGTCTCCGCCGTCCTCTTTTATTTCCAAATCATCGTCAGCCGGCGCTTCAGCGAAGGCGGACGAGGATGGAGGTTGGGAATTTGAAAGGCAGCCTGCGAAGATATTGGGGATGCAGAGCGTGTCTAGTCCGTGGAGGGATGGGTCTAGTGTATTGGGCACGACGCGGGCGGGGCGGAAGAGAGAAACGAATGCACGGAGTTCGTTAAGAGGCGAGTGACGCGAAAGTGGCACCAGCTGGGAAGCAACGTGAGAAAGAGAAATGACTTGTAATCAAAGTACAGGGGGCGAACCAGGACGGTGACAGGCTGCGCCGCGCGCAGCTTGCTTTCGGTTAGGAGGCGGTATTGTTCCCATTTAACTTTGCCAATGGTCACCGGATTGATGTACACGACATCGTCTGCGCTGGCATGTGGGCAACGATTAAAGCGCTCACACGCATGGAAGCGCGTTTTGGATGCGTCGAGAGTGACCAACGAGCGCAAAAAAGGGTCAGCGAGGTGGGAATAGACAGAGTGTTTATAGCGATCGACATGAATCTGTGCGGCGGTCAGTCAGCGTGCCAAAATATAGGCGAGAGGGGGATACCCTGCTTTGGAAGTGATGAGCTATAGCACGGAGGATGTCTTCGTAGCCCCACGTCCAAGAGTTGATGAAGAATGACGTTTCTGGGGGGAACAAAGCCATCAAGGAAACCAAGCCGAGAGTCGCATCGCTCTAAAAGTATGGCGCTACGTCAGAATTACGCATAAATGCGTGGAAAGGAGGGTGTACCTTTGTTGGCACGTCCGTCGTTGATAGCAGGCATGCAGTGTCGAGGTAAATCGCATCTAGCGTCTTAAATAGAGGGTCCCCTTGGTACTTGCTGCCGCGCTGTCCAAGCTGGGCGCTTCCGGGAGTTTCTGGGGGAGCAAGGTATGATTGTAGAAAGGGATTGCGACGTATGTCATCGAGAAACCAAGGCTCAGCACGGAAGTCTCCGGTATGGAGAACAGCGCCTTGAGAGCCTTCCACGAGAAACCTGATAAAAACAAGTCAAAACACGGACACCTTGTACATTAGAATAGACACGGGAAGTACATGACGGCACCAGGACAATGATTGGCGTCGAAAAGAGTGAGAGTGACGATCTGCTTATCAGACAGCTCAATTTTGGTAGGGGTGTTGAGGGGAAGAGTTCTCTGAGGTGTAAACTAGGCAAGGAGCTTTATGCGCGAACGTGAAGGTAACATACCAACAAGTCCCTGCTACCAGAGTAGTCGAATCTTCCGTCCCTCAACAGTGGTGGCACCCTCAGATGACCAAACGTTCTCGAAAGTCGTGCCTCATCGCGAAGTTCCATATCCTTCAACGCGCGTTCATTATACACCTCATGCCTGAGCAACATCTCTTTCGCGTCGGCGGAGCATATTATTGTTGATGCGAACGACTTTGCTGATAATCCGAGGATGTGGTCAGAATGGGTGTGCGAGAGAAGGTGCAGCGCGGCTGTAGATCCAGGTGCGGGACCAAACTCGTCGACTCTGATTGGGAAGGGGGGGATGAAACCATGAAATGCAGTTCCTGTGGGCATGAGACTCGGACGAGCATGCTCAGGCTCAGACTACCAAGCTACCAAGAGAGATCGTTCAACGCGCGAGTCCACGTGACTCGTGACTCGCGTCAGGTTATTTCCTCGCGGTCCGATCTTCCGACAACGTGACAAGGAATTACGAGTCTGTACACTACTCTACAGCTGATATTGAATACAATACATCCAAGAAATCACTAATGCTCTGTCTCCTCCCATGTACGCCCAACTGTCTTAACCAGGTCTTCGGTGGTAACAGTCTTTCCGCTTGTGAAGTAACCCGCAGCGATTTTCGCGTCGATCTCAACGCGCGAGTCCATAGGAATAAGGTATTCTGGATGTCATAGGTCGAAAGCCGAGCTGAACGCAACGACAAGACGACGTACCAGGAATGTCGTAGCGCTTGAGGATGGTGATGCCTGACTGCACGATCGCGTCGTATTTCCTGTCCAGAACGCACATATTAGCGTCCAACACGAGCATGAGTTAAGAGCGCCGCACATATCGCTCATCGAAACCATGTTGTCAATCTTCTTGATGCCCAACCAGTGCAAGACGTCCGGCATGAGCGCTTGGAAGCGCATGTCCTTCACGCCTGCAACCAGTTCCGTTGCACGGAAGTACTTGTCCGCCGAGTCGCCGCCGCGCTTGCGCAGGTTGTAGACCAAATATTTGGTCACCTCACCAAGTGCGCGGCCTTCTTTACGGAAGTACACGACGACGCCGACTCCGCCACGCTGGGCCGTACGAATGCATTCCTCAATAGCGAACACGAGATACGGCTTGCACGTGCAGATGTCGGAGCCAAACACGTCCGAACCGTTGCCTGCGCGATATGGTGTGAAAAAGGGTAACTCTGGTCACTGAATTGGTGTCTTACATTCGTCGTGCACGCGCAGGGTAAGCTCCTTGCTTTCATCTGAGAGATACGAAGGTGGTCCGACTATAGGGTGCACATATCATCACTCCCGACTGATAAGATCAGGTACCGGAGTGATGACGTACAAATGTAGACGGTCATACCCCCAATGGGCGGTAGGAAGACCTTGATGTCTGGTCGCGTGACCAACTCTGGATACATGCCCCCCGTTTCTTCGAAAAGAGCTCTGCGGAGCAAACTTTCTGAACTGCGCCGGTCGTCAACACTACGTGTCACGAACGTAAAACACAATACTCACATCTTGAACCGGTCTGCCACGCCGGGCAGGTACCAAACGGGCTCCACGGCAGCCTTGCTCACGTTAATCTCCACACCAGGGTTCGCCGTGCTCGTTGTTCCATCCGCGTTTAGCAAAGGCGCGCTTTCCAGCACGATCTTCCCATCTACGACGATAGCACCGCCGCGGGACGACTCGTCGATCTCGCTTAGCTTGATGTGCGCCTTGGTGATCGCAATACTGGGTCGGATGTCCAACCCAGCAGCCGACTCTGCGCGAAACACCTGTGTCGTGAGGTGGCCCCATGGGTCAAAAGAGACGATTTTGCTAGCGTCAAACCAGGCGGGATTCGGCGGGATGGCCACCGGTGGTTCTGTTTGCGCGTAATCTGGTTTATGTGTTGGGATCAGAGTGCCCATCGCTACAGCAAGGGCCCTGTAGATCGAATAAGAGCCCGAGTGGGCACCAATGGCATTGCGCTGCTTGATAGACGAAGCGAGACGCGAGGGAATCACGGGCCCACGTTCGGTCGGGTTCGCTGCGCCCCATTTGAGCGGAACTGGTTTAACGCCGTGTTGGTCGGGGTATGCTACAATGCTTCGTTAGCGATGCCAATGCCAATTTAGCAGTTTACATAAAGTCCGAGACTATGGAAGCCTCATGCAAACAGAGACAGGCCGGATCCACTGGGCACGTGGAACCAAGAGCCAAGAGGTCACAAAGAGGGGCAAATGAAACGCCGAGCACTTACTCGTCAGCAAGACACGACCGGGGTACAACACCTTTTCGCGCTCCTTTTCTGCTGAAATCCCATCGACGCCTTTCTCTCCGACCGAAGTTGCTATCACCCGAGTAGGGCCCGAAGGCGGGGTGGACGGCGCCCCATCGAGGTTCAACGAAGAAGCAGGGATCGGACTAGGGAGCCCTTGGCTGCTTGCAGGCCATGTACCAGGCGACGCTGGGTTAGTTAGAGTGTCAAGCTGCGGTCACGATGTCAGCAACCAAAGGTGCACAATTGTTCGGCCCTACTTTTGCCTGTAAAACTTGTTGCGAAAGTTGCAAGGTCTCTAGCTGCGTAAGAATCTGAGCGAGAAGCGCGCTATCGGTTGATGACATGTTGTGATGGTGGTCGCGGACCAAGTGGAGGTGGATAACACATCATTAAATACTAAATTCCGAGATCTTATCATCTTATCATTAAGCACTTGGCAACAGACAACCTATACAGTAGAGTTTCTATGCCGAGTCGTCAACGTCTATATCCATCACAACCCGCTGGTCTAGGTATTCTACCGCTTTCTTTGCTGCAGCTGCTGTCATTTCCCCTTCAGTCACCGCCGCACCCGAATCCTTGGCGGGGTACTCGACCTTCCCGGCCTCGCAACCGTCTACATACACACAACAGACCTTGGTTCCCTCTTCTTCGTAAATCTGATACTCCACTTCGAGGCGATGCTGCACCGATAAGAACGCGAGCCAGTGCACTGGCGCCTCTAATATCTTGAGTGCCTCCGTAGCCGCCGCTTGCTTCATCTCCTCTTCGCTGCTCTCGCGCGACTGCACTGTGGCAATACGAGTACCGTCAACGATCGCGGCGCATACCGGAACGCCCTCCACCACATTCACGGAGTATTCTATGCTTCGATTGCGTTTCGCCAGCCAGATCCGCAGCAACGAAACGGGGTCTTCCAAAAGCGCGATGGCTTTCTCCGCTGCGGCGAAGCGAGCGGTCTCCTGGCTGATACGCCCGCGCCATTCATCCTCGACCTTGGCGACCTCAAAGTCGTCCCAGAAGACCGAACATCTGACTGTCTTCCCGTCGTTCTCGGGCTTACCGCATTTGATAGGCTCGTGGCGCTTGCTTGCCCAAAGATACAAGCGTGAGACGGGATGCTCCACGTCCATGTCGCACGCGACAATGCGTTCGACGACTTCCCAGTGGCCCAGCCGTCGGAGGACCTCCCTGGTGGTGTCGAGATCCCCCAGAGAATCCAGGTAGACGGCCCCGAGCAGGCTCTCAAACATGTCGCTCAGGAACTTGGGCGCTTGCAGTGACGTCAACCCCGACCACGGGAATGCCTTGCCTTCTGCAAACGCTGCTTCGATTTCGTCCTGACCGCCCGGCCGCTTCCATCTCGCGAACGTGGCCCGCTGCTCGTCCATAACCTGTACGCTTGAGTGCAACATACACTGCCAGAGGTAAGCCGGTTGCGTATCATCGTTCACGGTCACCCCATCATGCTGGGACCACGACGGCATGGCCGCAGGTATCATGGTGGACGCACGTAGGCATAGCATCGCGAGGAAGTGAGCGTTCACCACGGCCGTCTTTTTCATGTGTATCTGGCCAGGGCTGTACTCCTTCCCTGGTGTGCGGTAGAGGTAGTCCGTCACGAGCATGTCGAGCACTGCGTCTCCCAGGAACTCCATGCGCTCGTAGGAAATCGTTTCTAGGTCGCTTTGGTAGCTCGCGTGCGCAAGAGCCTCCACGGCGATCGCTTTTCGACGAAACGTGTAACCCAGGATGTTCTCTACGATCGTGATTTGCACTGGATAGCGGTCGAACTCGACGACGCGCGCGTACATGGCGTCGATACAGTCGGGGAGCGCGTTCCACGACAGACCGAGGTCGAAGACCTTCATGCACTCGGTCCCAAGCGCGAATCCCCCGTGCACATACGCAGCGCCAATGAGCGCCTCGACTACATCGGCCAAAACTTTCGTCGACAGGTTCCGTGCAGCGCTGGCTTTCCTCTCCTCCTTCGCCGTCATTAACACCATTTCCGGCGCTGGCGATGACGTTTCTTCGAACAGGAACCCAACCGGGTCGGATGTGAGCCGTGGCCGCCACCGCTTCGGCACGAGTCTATCCCGGATGATCCACCTAAACAACTTCCGTTTGACAGCCATCTTGGAAAGGTTGGCGTTCGACACTGCATGGTCCTTGCGCCTCGCGAGGTATCCCTCGTGCCAAAGCGGGTGCGCGGAGAGGAGCTGGATGGAGACTGTATACTTAAGGACGGTATCACCGAGTGTCTCGAGGCGCTGGTAGTGGCTGTGCTCCTGTGCGGCCGGCGTAGAACTTGCTTCCATGAGCAGGTGCAGTGGTATATCTGCCAGTGGTGTGTCCGCGAAGAGATTATCTCGCATGGAAGAGGTCGTGCTGGCCAACTGCAAGTACCTGATGATCGACGGAGCCCACAGCGCGTACTGCACCTCGTACGATGAGATGAGCGCGACAAGAGAGAATTCCTTCAGAAGCAACACCGGCTGTTGGCTCGCCGCATCCAACCCCTTCGACTCGGCCGGCATAGGTGTGAGGAAGTTACGTTTGGAGAACGGACGAGTTTCGATGAGCGGATAAGTGATGTTGAATGTAGTGGAACCGTCGCCATCTTTGGGACGCACATATCGCTTCACAATGCCGTCCCTTTCTTCTGCAGTCACAGAATCGTTCTTCCAGCGTATAAACTGAAAGGGTTTTCCTCCGAATCCTGTCCCCGTCACAACTGAGAATTCGTTCACGTGACCATAGTGCTGGTCCCACCAAGAGAATGGTGCGAAGAGCGTTCGTCCGCCAGCGTCAGAAAATCCAGGAACCGAGAGCAAGGACGCCCTTCGTTCGTCCCAAACCGTCAGAGACTCGTCGACAGGAAGGAAGAGGTGGACAAAGTTCATCTGGCCCCACTTCATGCGGCTGCTATACAGCGGCCAGAAGAACCGACGTGTGAAAATCCTGGCGCGCGCCAGGATGCCGTCGTCGTCATCGGCGGCAACGAACGTGCTCTCTGTCCTGATGCGCACTTTAAACGGAGGTTGTTCGCGCGTGTGGATCACGGGGAGCTCGTCGTCCCGGAATAATGGGAGCGCGGTCTGCGTGAGCAGTCGCAAGGGCGGCAGTCCGTCCACCTCCAATATCGTCGACCACCACAGCCGCTCGCCCGCGGTTTCAGAAACGCGCCAGGGGTCCATCTGACTCGACACCTGCGCCGTGCCGTCCCGCTGCTCAACCTCCTGGAGCAGAGCCCGCACCTCGCTCTCCATCTCGGGCTCAAGGACGCTCGTGAGCGGGAGGAGATGGTCATTGAGCAGACCGTTGGTGTAAAGCGCGCGGTAAGCCTGGAAAGCGACGTGGCGTCTCGCCTTGAGCTTCGTAGAATGAATTTGGGGTGTCGAAAAGACGCGGAAACGGGGATCGACGAGCTTTGGGAGTGTCAAAGTGCAGCCATATGGTCCCTTGTATGGTACACGCGGTCCTGCATCTGCATGCCATTCGAAGGGGTAATCGGGAGGATCGATGTCGAACAGGGGAGAATGGTGACCCTGCCCAGGGTAAGGAAGAATGGCGCAGAAGTGGACGATATGTGTTATTGCCGAGTTTCCCGTCAGGACTGCGCTAATGTTTTTTTTGTTGGCTCACATGCGGAAAGAAGAATAAGCAGGGGGGAACGCATACCCTGTCGCTTCGACGGTGAACAGCAAGTTATCCTCGTCATCATCCTCCAATTCGTCTTCGTCAGCTAGAAGCGCACGGAGCTCCTTGTTTGTGTTGTACAATTCGGTCATCCTGTGTTCGAGTGCCACCCACTTGCGCACGTCGTCCGCGAACGCAAGCGAGTCGGAGAGCATGACGACGAACGAGCTGCGTTCCTGGCGCGCGCGTCCGCGGCTCTGCGTCCAGCTGACCATGTTCGCGGGCGGGTCCCACCGCACGACGTTACAGCAGGCCTGGATATCGAGGCCCTCTTCCGCGACGGCGGTCGCGATGATGAGGTTGAGGTCGCCGATGCGAAAGGCGTCGAGGGTCGCGCTCGCGGGCTGACGCAAGAGGCGGCGCGTTATGTCGAGGAAGGCGCGGCGGCGAGCGCTTCCGGACTCGCCGAGGAGGCTGCCGACGCTCAGGACGTGCGCGGTGCGCGGGTGCCGCGCGAGGATCGCAGTCAGTGCGAGGACCGCGTCGCGCCGCGTGACGAAGACGAGTCCGCGGTATTCCATATGGTGTTGGTCTTCGAATATGGCCTTCTCTTCGAGGAGTTTGTCGATGAGCTTGTCGACCTTATCCGAGGTGCGTCGCATGACGTCGGCGGGGCCATCTTCTTCGCCCTCGGGCACGGGCGCGATCTCGATACGCGCGATGTTCTTGAGTAAATAGTTGCGCTCGCTCTCGCTCGACGAGAAGGAGAACTCGGGAAAGAGTTCTCCTGCGCGCATGGCCTGTTCGCACACCTGCTGGATGTACCAGTCTGCTGCCCACGCGCCTAGGTACGAACATATCTCCTCCGCGGCGCGCTCAAAGTCGCGCAGGCCCTTGTGCGCGAACGTGTCATGTTTGTCAATTGCCCTTGACAGGCGCTGGTCGATACGAGTGCGGTCGGGACCCGGTTCGAGACGCCGGAGCGCGGCGCGCCTGTCGATCACCCAGGGATCTTCCTCGATTTTGAGGGAGGCGACGACGTCTTTGAGCGATTGCAGGCTACTGGATGGCAGGATGCCGACGATAGGGTACATGGGCTCGGCGTAGATGACATGCTTGAATTGGGGGCGGTGTACGAAGCCCTCGAGCTCGGAGCGGAACCGGAGCGGAGCGCAGACAGTCGCGTCCAAGTTACGCTCGATCTGCCTGCCCACGAACACGAGCGATCCTTTCAGATCGCGCCAACCGTCTGCAATCAATTTACTCACCGGAGAGACATCTCCGCATCTCCGCCAAAGATTGGACTCGCAGTGAGGCCGAGGATCATAGGGCGCACGCCTGCGTCGGCACTTTCCGCTCCGCCACGGGGTGGAAGCCCAGCATAAAACTCACGCATAATGAGGTTATATGAGTGGCGATCCGCGGCGTGGTGCGCCTCGTCAAAGACGAGGAAGCCAATGTCGCGGCCGAGGTGGATGTAGCCGTGTCGGAGCGCGTTGAGGAGGACATCAGGCGTGCTGACGATGATGCGGTAGTCGACGAGGACGCCGCGCCAAAGCGCGGGGTCTTTCCATTGGTCTGGCTCGTTTGCGCCCGAGATGAGTCCAACAGGTACGGGAATGTGATTCGCGATGACGGCCTGCTGTTGCTGTGCAAGCGCGACAGTCGGCACGAGGAACCACGAGACCTAAGGAGGACAATTATCGCATGAGCAAAGCCGCGGTACGACGACGAGAGCAACGCGCCTTGCGCGATTCACGCTCTGCTTCGAGTTTCAAGCGCAGAACTGCGATGTGGGTCTTTCCCGCTCCCGTGTCAAGCGCGATGACAATGTTCCGTTTGAGACTCTCCTCGAGCATTTCCTGCTGATACCCTCGCGTGGCCATGGTTGGCATCTGCGCACTTGCCTGTGCAGTCGCGTTGTCTATCATGATATGGGTACTTTTTGAGTTATTCACTATTGAATGTTTGAGATGAGTGCAGGGAGTCTTGTGGGTGACTATGTGCATCCTACGCTGCGGCTTTTAACCGTGTAACTGTCCATGGTCGCTCGAGTTCCAGATGTGCATATCTCAGCGATTGCCTAATCAGGCCAAAGATAATCTAGTGTTAATTACATAATATCTGAATTCGGGCGTCGCAGCTATCGATCATCAGTTGTGGCCGCAGCTTGTAGATACTGCGCCTCATCACGACTGACCCATGAGGCAATTTCGAGAACTCCTATGTGTCAATCACGTACTGCGCCGCAGTGTTCTTCCCTGTCTACAGCGACGCCTTGCCACGCGGTTCGAATGGCAACAACACCGCGATGAAGCCTGCCACGATGAACAGGACGCCTGAGATGTAAATCGGTACAGATGTCGTGAGGTCTGCATAAAGTGCAATAATAGGAGCCATGACTCCGAACACACGGTTGGCTGCCGCAACAAGCGCGTTACCGGTCCCACGATCTTTGGTGGGAAACAGCTCTGGCGAGAGCGCGTACAGGACGCCATACATGATGTTGCTCGTGAAGGTGTAGCCGCAGTTCCAACCGAGGAGGGCTGCGGAAGAGCGTGCTGTCGTCGAAGCCAAAAGGAACACGCCTGTCAGAACTGCACATTGTTCGTCAGAATGGTATCAGTATCAGGAAGTCAGGTACACAAACCTGTGGAGATTGCGAGCGAGCCGCGTCTACCGAGAAATGGAAGCTCAACTGCCCAACCAGCGAGCAACGCGCCGGGAACGCCAACGACGCTCAGAATGACTTGCTAGTAAGACAATGAAAATGTTAAGTAGGGCATTGCGACCAAGAGAACTTGGAACTTACGTTACGATACGTAATATACGTCGAGCCATCTCCGAAGTCCGCCCCCCGAGTTGCCAAGCTATAAACGACAATCAGAAATATAAAGAAAACGAGAAAGAACGTACATACAAGTACGTTAAGAAGCTGCTGTATCTAGCAAGGTATGGGTAAGAGTCAAAAGAGTCCGTTGAATAAAGAGAATGGAGCCCTCACAATGGGAATGCCAGACCAATGAGAGCTGAGAGAAGACGGTTAAGTGTCCGAGAACGCGAAAGAAAAGGGAAACAAAGCGCACCCCAGACAATAATCAATAGACTCGTTGACCACGCCAACTTTCGCGTCCGGAACAAGGGCGTCACGTGATCCCAGCCAAACGATTTCAGTGTCCTGCGTGCCGCGCCTATTGCAGATGTGTCTATTATTGGCAACTTGGTCTTCTCAGGGTTACCATTCCCTGAAGACGGGGAAAACCGCCCCTCGGCGTCGCGTAGCATGTCCAGCGTGAGGCTGCTAGATTTCCCATTATAACGTGCTACCTTGTGCACAACCTCCACCGCCTCCGCGTCACGCCCACGGCCCATTAGGTATTTGGGGCTTTCATAAAGATGGAAGACAAAGAAGCGAAGCACGAAGAGAACGAGCATGAGGCCACCCATCGCATAGAGGAAGTAACGCCAGCCCTGGTTCTCAGAGCGCGGGCATGGAGAAGGGGGGACAGTTGTTGGGCAGGAAAAGTTGACAAGTAGTGGCCACGCAACCTAGTCTCAACTGAGAAAGAGGAGAAGGAGGAAGGAGGGAGAGACTAACGAGACTACCAAGAAGTTGCCCCAGAGCCCACCAAATGGACAGGACGGTCAACAGATATTGATGTGATGCGGGGATGAATTCTAGAAAGTGTCCTGTTAGTCTAGTCCATATTGGTGATGCGGGTGACATACCCAAGAAGACAGCAGAGTCCACGGGAAGATTACCGCCCACGCCAACACTCCACACAGCCACGAGGGAGCATAACGTGATAGCGTCTGGTGACGCCCCAGCAGCAACCGCAAATATGCCGGTGATAAGGAGAGTCAAGTTGAAAGACAACCTTTTTGAGCGGCGAAATAAGCGCTCTAAGTTTTGGGAGAAAAAAGGAAGCGTACTTGCGTCCCCAGACGTCGGATCCAACGCCCCAGAAGACGCAACCCACGAGCAAACCTATGTGCTGCCCGAGCTTAAGGAAGGGGCCTTGAAAAGCAAACTCGTTGGTAACAGACGTGAGAATGAGTACGGTTACGATCTTCAAAGACCAAATATGACTATCAGATGGGAAAAAAGATAATGTACGGGTACGACTTACGGGCCAGAGATTATCGCTGTTCAAGCTCAAGTGTCATCGAAAAGCTTTACTTTGATAGTGGAAGACGAGTGGTACGCACGAGAGCCAACCAAAGCCCGTGACGATGAAAAGATACCACTTGAGGGATGACATTGCTTAAGCACGGGGAAAAGAGACGTCGCAGCTAGGGATGAGACACACCTGGTATTTTCCCATGCCAATCTCTTGGAGGGCGTCGTTGAGGATCTTTGCCTTCGCGGCGTAAAGTGGATCGAGCGAGTCATCAAAGACATTCTCTGTTCCTGCCTGAATGATTAATTCTGAAGTGACACTGTTGTCCTTGTGCTTTTCTGAGTGGCTTGCACTGTTGTCGGCCATCTCTGGGAGAAGCGAAGCGAATGGGGACCAGCATTTTTAGGTCACAGTTTCGGGTTTTTATGCCCTCCGAATCTGGGATCCCCTGTAATAGATCCTAGCGATTTTTGTTGCCGAGGACGGAAGTTCGGGGGTCCACATCGATAATGATATCTCCAGATTGAGGCATTGAGTAGCCTTTGTGATACCTGGAAGCAGAGACTATCTCTAACCGGGGTGGCTTGTAACCTGGTGTGCGGTAGAAGGACTTGGGGACGAAACCTTCACCCCACGCGTCACACCTGTCAATCTGACAGGCCCCACCGGCCCGTTTGACCGCGGACGACTCTCAAAACAAAAAGTTTCAATCTCTTCTGTTTCAGTCTTATCTACTTGCCCCTGGCTTACGCGTATTCCTCTGGAAATCCTCGGGCTTTGCATACACACCGTGACGCACGTGCTCAGTTCTCATAGTACAGTACTCTCCGGGCGGTATTACAGGTTACAAGCAAAGGCCCCCTAAAACATGTCATACAAGACCTTCAGATTCTAGATAGTGTGACAAGGACCAAGTAGGGTCCACTCAGCACCATGCCGAAAACAAGGAAGAAAACAGGAGAGCGCACCTTGCAACGTCAGGAGCAGACGGGGTATCCACGTACTCCCATCTCTTGAATGCACGCGTCAGCCGCCCCCACCGTCCCCCATGCCACGTCTCCAGCTCGGCCCACTCTTGCGTCTCCGCACCCCAGATCCTGCGTCCGACGGCCAACCAACACGCCGCGACGACGTCCGCGTACGTCTCGCGCTCACCCAACAGGAACGTGTCCGACAGCCCGCGTGCATCCGCATCCTTCGCGAACGGCTCGAGTGCATCACCCAGCGCGGCCCAGCGCGCCGCGGTGGGAGCGCCGGGCGGGGTGATCGCCTCGAGCGGCTGCCCGAACATGCGCTCGCCGGCGGTGCGGAAGTAGGGCTTGCTCGCTTCGTTCAGCTGCGCCCAGATTCGCAGGAGGAGCAGCGGGGCCAGCATTCCGGCGATGCTGTGAGTGAACTGGGCATCGAAGGCTATGATCGCATCCTCCGTGCCGCGCGGGAAGAGCGTTGGCGCGTCCGGGTACATGCGCTCCAGGTTGAGCGCGATTTGCAGCGATCCGGCAAGACTCCGCTCTGTCGCTGGGTCATGTAGGATGGGCACGGTGTAGCGGGGTTGTCCGCCAAGACGTAGGACGGTATGTGGTGCGCCGATCCGCTGGGCGAGCACCGCGATGTCGGGGAATTCGACCCACTCCGTCTTGTGCGGAATGCTCTTGTAGTTGAGGACAATCCTGCCGGCGTACTCCATCCACACTCGGACTAGAATGACCAAAGCATTCACACACCTGGTTTTCCATACGTTTTGTGACCATGCTTGGTGCTTGGCTGCGTTTCCCGGAATATCGTAGAGAATGTAGCTTGTGCCTCTGGACATTGCTTTGGTGGTCAACGTCCAAGGGATGGCAGTGAGGCAACGCTGTCACTTGTGCCGTCTCTTATTCGCTTCGGAGTTGAGCCTCGAAATCACAGGCTTGACGAAAGAGGGCAACGCCCACTGCGCTCAGTAGGAACTATAACATCTCTCACTGAGTTCCAAGCGCAGAACTGCGATGTGGGTCTTTCCTGCGCCTGTGTCAAGCGCAAAGACAATGTTCCGCGTGAGACTCTCCTCGAGCATTTCCTGCCGATACCTTCGCGTGGCCAGGATTTGCACCTGCGTTTGCTTGTGCAGTCGCGTTGTCTGTCATGATGTGGGTACCATTTCTCGCTATTGAATGTCTGGGAAGAGTGAAGGGAGTCTTGTGGGTGACTATCTGCATACGCTGCGGCCTTTAACCGCGCAATTGTCCACAGTCGCTCGAGTCGTATATCATAGCGATCGCCTAATCAGGCCAAAGATCATCACAGTGTCAATTACGTAACATCTTGAATTCGGAGCAAGAATAAGAGCTCTTGGGGTCGCAGCTTGTAGATGTTGCGCCTCACCACGACCTGACCCATGAGGCAGTTTCGAGAACTCCTATGTGTCATTCACGTACTGCGCCGCAGTGTTCTTCCCTGTCTACAGCGACGCCTTGCCACGCGGTTCGAATGGTAGCAACACCGCGATGAAGCCTGCCACGATGAAAAGGGCGCCTGAGATGTAAATCGGTACAGATGTCGTGAGGTCTGCATAAAGTGCGATAATAGGGGCCATGATCCCGAACACGCGGTTGGCTGCCGCAACAAGCGCGTTACCCGTCCCACGATCTTTGGTGGGAAACAGCTCCGGCGAGAGGGCGTACAGGACGCCATACATGATGTTGCTTGTGAAGCTGTAGCCGCAGTTCCAACCGAGGAGGGCAGCGGAAGTGCGTGCTGTCGTTGAAGCGAAAAGGAATACACCTGTCAGGACTGCACATTGTCCGTCAGAACGGCATCAGGAAGTCACAGTTACACGAACTTGTGGAGATTGCGAGCGAGCCGCGTCTACCGAGGAATGGAAGCTCGACTGTCCAGCCAGCGAGCAACGCGCCAGGAACGCCGATAACGCTCAGAATGACTTGCTAGTAAGACGTAGAAAATGCCCAGTTAAGTTATGGAGTCACAGCTAACTAGTAAGAGAAGTGGGGACTTACGTTACGATACGTGATATATGTCGAGCCGTCTCCAAAATCCGCCCCCCGAGTTGCCAAACTATTAGTGATAATCAGAAATATAAAGAGTAGAGAAAGAAAGCACATACAAGTACGTTACGAAGCTGTTGTATCTAGTAGGGCATGGGTAAGAGTCAGAAGATCCCGTCAATTAGAGAGAATAGAGCCCTCACAGTGGAAACGCCAGACCAATGAGAGCTGAGGAAAGAGGGTTAAGTGTTCGAGAACACGAAATAAAAATAAAAAGAGCGCACCCCAGACAATAATTAATAGACTCGTCGACCACGCCAGCTTTCGAGTCCGGAACAATGGCGTCACGTGATCCCAGCCAAATGATTTCAGTGTCCTGCGTGCCGCGCCTATTGCAGATGTGTCTATTATTGGCAACTTGGTCTTCTCAGGGTCACCATTCCCAGAAGACGGGGAAAACCGTCCCTCGGCGTCGCGCAGCATGTCTAGCGTGAGGCTGCTAGATTTCCCATTAT
Organism: Lactarius sanguifluus; assembly: GCA_021527775.1. Lineage (NCBI taxonomy): Eukaryota > Fungi > Basidiomycota > Agaricomycetes > Russulales > Russulaceae > Lactarius > Lactarius sanguifluus. The sequence goes on along the minus strand of JAKEYF010000183.1, from coordinate 72,168 downwards.
AACGTGCCACCGTGTGCACAACCTCCACCGCCTCCGCATCACGCCCACGGCCCATGAGGTATTTGGGGCTTTCATAAAGATGGAAGACAAAGAAGCGAAGCACGAACAGGAAGAGCATGAGGCCACCCATCGCGTAGAGGAAGTAACGCCAGCCCTGGTTCTCAGAGCGCAGACATGGAGAAGGAGGAACAGTCGTCGGACAGGAAAAGTTGGCAAATAGTGGCCACGCAACCTAGTCTCGACTGAGGAAGAGGAAAAGGAGTAAGGAGGAAGAGACTAACGAGACTACCAAGAAGTTGCCCGAAAGCCCACCAAATGGACAGGACGGTCAACAGATATTGATGTGATGCGGGGATGAATTCTGGAAAAGAGTCCCGTTGGTCTAGTCCATATCGGTGATGCGGGTGACATACCCAAGAAGACAGCAGAGTCCACGGGAAGATTACCGCCCACGCCAATACTCCACACAGCCGCGAGGGAGCATAACGTAATAGAATCTGATGACGCTCCAGCAGCAACCGCAAAGACACCAGTGATAAGGAGAGTCAAGTTGAAAGACAACCTTTTTGAGCGGCGAAATAAGCGCTCTAAATTTTTGAGTGGAAAAAGGAAGCGTACTTGCGCCCCCAAACGTCGGATCCAACGCCCCAAAAGACGGCACCCACAAGCAAACCTATGTTCTGCCCGAGTTTGAGGAAGGGCCCTTTGAAAGCAAACTCGTTGGTAACAGACGTGAGAATGAGTCCGGTTACGATCTTCAAAGACCAATATGACCATCAGATGGAAAACAAGAGAAGGCACGATTTACAGGCCAGAGATTATCGCTTTTCAAGTTCAAGTATCATCGAAAAGCTTTACTGTGATGGTGAAAGACGAGTGGTACGTACGAGAGCCAACCAAAGCCAGCGACGACGAAAAGATGCCACTTGAGATTGCCTAAGCATGGGGCAATGAGGTGTCGCAGCTATGGTTGAGACGCACTTGGTATTTTCCCATGCCAATCTCTTGGAGGGCGTCGTTGAGGATCTTTGCCTTTGCGGTGTAAAGCGGATCGAGCAAGTCATGTTCAAAGACGTTCTCTGTGTCTGCCTGGATAATTAATTCTGTAGTGACACCGTCGTCCTTGTGCTTTTCTGAATGGCTTGCACGGTCGTCGGCCATCTCTGGGAGAAGCGAAGCGAATGAGGACCAGCATTTTTAGGTCACAGTTTCGGGTTTTTGTACCATCCGAGTCGTCTTCTGAACAGAAATGACGAAATAGCGCACGCCATTTACGGTACTTAGATCTACTAATGAGTTCATGTGGCCCCACTATCTCCTTCGAACCCACGCGGTGTCGCAGCGTCCCAAGGGCCACGGATCTCGCTTAGAAATTATATCAGTGACGCCCAGATTCATAAACAAAAACAAAAGAATCATACTGTTTGTACTGTTGTGCCCAAATCAAAACAGCGGGTGCTCCAAACGTAACGCTCACCAGCACGGCCGCACAAAGCCCAGGTAATGGCGCTGCTAGTGCGGCCAACCCAAGCGTCCCGGTAACAAGCGCCTGAACTGGAGCCGGCGTGGACTGCTCCTCATGAGCCCCAACTCGACACCTGCCGCAGTACATGAATGGGACGTACTTGCAAACGACGCCGAAGGACGGGAAATAACGCAAACGCCTCGACGGAGAACAGCATCAGCGCGAACACGGCGAGATCGTCGTACAGCCGCGAGGCAAGGACGACGGTGGCCGAAATCGCAGCGTTGATGGACAGCACCGACGTCAACCTTTTCCCCCCAAATTAACGCCAACCCAAAAGAGGGAGAAAGGAATGCGCACCGCTCGCGCTGGACCGGGGAGGCGTTGTACGTGTAGTCGGCAAGCGCAGCATGCACCAGGAAGAGGGCCGTAGCGAGTGCCCAGATCGAGTCGGCCGACGTGGGGGCCGTGAGGGTACGGAGGATGGGCGCGAGGGCAATGAGCGCGAGGAAGACGAGCAGGGATGCTTTGACCGTGCGAGCACCTAACGCAGAGCACGATTGGTTCGCGGGATTGAGCTGTATCGAGGAGGAAAAGCACGTACGACGTTCGGAAGAGGCGGCGTCGCTCTCAAAGTGCCCCATCAGCTCCCAGACGAGACACCCCCCTATGAAGCCCGCGGTAGAAAGCGCGACTAGCAGACGCGGGTCGAGCGTGTGGTCGAGTAGCCGGGTGAAGACGGCGAGAAAGATAAAGATGACGGAGAGGCTCTGGGAGATGGCACATGCGCCCAGCACAAGTGGCCAATACCTATACGGGAGTACATTGGCTACACAGTGTCAGTCATTTGGGGAGGGCGATGGAATAGGCATTTACGATTCTTGGAGAGGGCAGAAAGGAACGAGGGCGGGACGTAGTTGTCAGGAAACGGCTGTGTTCTCCATAGGACACGCTCCCACTCGGGTCGTGCATTGCTGATGGAGGTCATAAGATGGGTAAAGACACATGGGTGATATCCTGTCAGGCTACTACTCAATTACAATACAGAGCAGTTCCAGTAATCAACAAGAAAAATGTATTTGCAGTTCCTCCAGCCCTCCCCCCAACGCATATTATACAAGACCCTCAAAGTCTAGATAGTGTGAAAAGGGTCAAGTAGGGTCCACTCAGCTGCGTGCCGACAAAAAGGGAGGAAACAATACGCACTTTGCAACGTCAGGAGCAGACGGGGTATCCACATACTCCCATTTCCTGAATGCACGCGTCAGCCGCCCCCACCGTCCCCCATGCCACGTCTCCAGCTCGGCCCACTCTTGCGTCTCCGCACCCCAGATCCTGCGTCCCCAGGCTAACAAACCCACCGCGATGATGTCTGCATACGTCTCGCGTTCGCCCAGCAGGAACGTGTCCGACTGCCCGCGTGCGTCCGCATCCTTCGCGAACGGCTCGAGTGCCTCGCGCAGTGCGGCCCAGCGCGCCGCGGTCGGTGCCCCGGGCGGGGTGATCGCCTCGAGCGGCTGCTTGAATATGCGCTCGCGGGTGGTGCGAAAGTAGGGCTTGCTCCCCTCGTTCAGCTGCGCCCAGACGCGCGCGAGGAGCAGTGGGGCAAGCGCCGCGCCGACGCTCCGCGTGAACTGGGCATCGAAGGCCGTGATCGTATCCTCCGTGCCGCGCGGGAAGAGCGACGGCGCGTCCGGGTACATGCGCTCCAGGTTGAGCGCGATCTGCAACGATCCGGAGAGGCTCCGCTCGGTCGCTGGGTCACGTAGGATGGGCACGGTGTAGAGGGGTTGTCCGTCAAGGCGTAGGACGGTGTGTGGTGCGCCGATCCGCTGTGCGAGTGCGCCGATGTCGGGGAATTCGACCCACTCCGTCTTGTGCGGTATGCTCTTGTAGTTGAGGACAATCCTGCCAGCCGCGTACGTCCATCCACACTCGGAGTGGAATGACTAGAACATTTCACACACACCTGGTTTTCCATACATTAGGTGACCATGCTTGGTACTTAGTTGCGTTTCCTGGAAGGTCGTAGAGGATGTAGCTTGTGCCTCTGGACATGGTGGTCAATGTTCAAGGGGATGGCAGCGAGGCAACGCGGGTATCAGCGCCGTCCTTTGCTCCATGGCGGTTCAGAGTTGAGCCTAAAATCACAGGCTTGACAAACAATGGGAAAACTGAGCTCAGTATCGGATGAGATGTCATCCGGTTACCGACGGAGCCAAGGGATACCTCAGCTCGCACATTCCGCTCCAAATTGCGATGCGCCAAGCCAATCCCACTCACCACGACGACCTCTGCGTTCGTCTCCCTTCGCGCCTCACAGAAAATATACCCACTATTTGAGATGGCGATTCAACCTCGACTAAGGGTACGCGGATGGTACCAGGTTAGGACGGCATCACACGCACGTTGTCGCATGGGATCTAACTTACTCGGGACAACTATCATAGATCCATCGAATGGCAGACATCAGCGAGTGACGAACAATGTAATTTTGATGACAGAATATACAGCGCGTGACAGTGCAACGGCATGAGGGAATCCGTGAGAACATCTAGCGAAGATACAGAACAAAGACGTGATGCATGAGGTAGGTATGGAGAGAGTACAGATACAACTATGGACTAGGAAACACACAACGCGAGGCTCAGCCAGAGCACATGACGCATGCTTCCTTGTTCTCAAGCGAACACGCCAGCTTTGCTTCCTCGAGCTCCCGCGCCTTCTTGCGTAGCAGGGCCGCCGCGAACTCAGGGTCCTTCTCAGCAGCACGTCGTTGCGCTTCGTCGAGCCCAGCCAACCCATCAGCATGCGAGTCAGCCGGGGTGAGAGGGTAGACAGGGGATGTCACTGGCGAGGCACTCGGCGGCGCCGATGCAGAAGAGGAGACGACCGGCTCGCTAACCGACCCGGCATTCGCCGGGCCTTCGGGTGTAGCTGAAGGGTACGCGGGTGGGGGAGTGGGCGTGGAAGTGGGAACGGGATGTACGACCGTCGCTGTCTTGGCAATCGTCGCCCGGTCCTCCTGGTCCTGTTGTTCTTTCTCCTGCTTGACTTGCGCAAGCAACGCGTGGTCGACGGTGAACTGGATCGCCTGAGCCGCTGGACGCGTGCGAAGGTAGTACATGCCCGTCTTGAGGCCGCGCTTCCAGCCGTAGAAATGCATGCTCGTGAGCTGGCCGAGTGTGGGTGCCTGCAAGTGCACGTTGAGGCTTTGGCTTTGACAGATGAACGCGCCGCGATCTGCTGCAAGGTCTAGAACCTTCTTCTGCGAGACCTCCCATACGGTTTTGTAGATCGCCTTGACGTCCGCGGGAATCTCGGGGATAGCTTGAATGGACCCGTTGTTGGCGATGATCCTATTCTTCATGTCGTCGTTCCAGAGCCCGAGGTCGACGAGCTCACGTAAAAGCCAAGGGCACACGACTTGGAACTCCCCGGCAAGGACGCGGCGGGTGTAGATGTTACTACCAGCGGTGTAAGAGACCTCATTTTAATCAAATCTCGTGGAAAAAGAAGCGTACCTCGTGTAGGGCTCGAAACACTCGTTGAAACCCAGAATCTGGCTCGTTGACGCAGTAGGCATCGGGGCAACGAGGAGAGCGTTACGCAATCCATGTTTTGCGACCTTCTCCTTAAGAGAGGCCCAGTCCCATAATTCGGTGGGCGTGACATTCCAGAGGTCGTATTGGAGCTGCCCTTGCGACGCGGGACTGCCCTCGTATGTTTCGTACGTGCCTTGCGTTTGCGCCATCTCACAGCTAGCCTCTACTGCAGCGTGGTAGATGGTCTCAAAGATCTGCTGGTTAAGCAAACGCGCCTCGGGCGAATCGAAAGGCATGCGCAGGACCATGAACGTGTCGGCCAATCCCTGAACACCGAGGCCTATCGGACGGTGACGCATGTTTGAGCGACGCGCTTCCGGGACGGGGTAGTAATTGGCATCGATGACTCGATTCAAGTTGTACGCGACAACCTTGGAGACGTCGTGCAACCTTTGGAAGTCGTACCGATTCCCACGGATGAAGGAAGGTAGTGCGATGGAAGCAAGGTTGCAAACAGCAGTCTCGTCCGGGGCAGAGTATTCCATGATTTCCGTACAGAGATTGGATGACTTGATCGTGCCGAGGTTCTTTTGGTTCGATTTTTCTGCGGAATATTAATTATTGTCGATCGAGCACGGCCTGAAGCCTACCGTTGGCGTGGTCTTTGTAACACATGAAGGGTCCACCTGTTTCGATCTGCGCTTCCAAAATTGCATACCAAAGTTTCTGCGCGGGAATGGTCTTGCGAGCGCGGCCCTCACCCTCATAGCGTTCATACAGCTCCTCAAATTCGGCCCCGTAGGTCTCGTGCAAATTGGGTGCTTCATCGGGTGAGAAGAGTGACCAATCACCGTTGGCCTCGACACGCTTCATGCTGTAGCGAACATCAGTAAGAGCGGAAATATATATCGTTGTATGCTCACAAGAGGTTAGGTATCCAAAGCGCATAGAAGAGGTCACGAGCCCTAACCTCCTCTTTGCCATGATTTTTGCGAAGGTCGATGAACTCAAAGATATCCGCATGCCATGGTTCGAGATATATAGCAAACGCGCCAGGGCGCTTGTTTCCACCCTGGTCGACGTAGCGAGCGGTGGCGTCGAACGCGCGAAGCATGGGCACGATGCCATTCGAGTAGCCATTGGTGCCCGCAATGTATGCGCTGATCATCTTCGTCAGCACTTAAGTCAAGGGAAAGGAATACGACGAACCCAGTTGCACGGATATTGTGGATATGGAGACCGATGCCCCCAGCTGCTTTGCTAATCATCGCGCATTGCTTAAGGGTGTCATAGATACCCTCGATGGAATCGTCCTTCATCGCGACCAGGAAGCACGACGACATTTGTGCGTTCGGTGTACCGGCACTGAACAGGGTTGGTGACGCGTGCGTGAAGTAACGCTCGGACATCAAATTGTACGTCTGAATGACCCTCTCAATGTCGGAACCGTGGATCCCAACTGCTACGCGCATGATAAGATGCTGAGGACGCTCAGCTACGCGCCCGTTGATGCGTAATAGGTAGGAACGCTCAAGCGTTTTGAAGCCAAAGCTGAGGTTGCAGTTAGACGGCATTCTGTTTATGGGGAGGCGGCTCACAAGTTGTACTGAAAGTCGCGTTCGTAGATGATGGCAGAGTCCAAGACTTCAGCATTAGCGACCACGACATCATACGTCTCTCTCGAGATCATGCTGGCAGCTCGTCCAGTTTTGGGGTTTACTAGGCAAAGAGACGTCAGACCTTATAAATAAGTATCCAAGCAGTGCAAACCATAGTTATACAGGTCTCGGACAACATGAGAAAAGTTTTTCTTCGTTTCTTTGTGAAGGTTGGATACAGCAATACGGGCGGCGAGGATAGCATAATCGGGATGCTTGGTCGTCAGATACGCGGCTGTCTCGGCAGCGAGGTTCTGCAGGATGCGGTCAGTCAGTGCACAAAACACCATTGGAAAGGGGTATATTCGCACATCAAGCTCGGTGGTAGTGACGCCTTGATACACGCCCTGGATGACTTTCTGAGCAACCCTGTCCGAGAATCAGCAACATAGAAGTATCAAACCGAGCAACGTACTCAATAGAGTTCACATAATTCGTGTCTAAGCCATAGCAAAGTTTGTTGATGCGGGCAGTGATCTATCCATTGTGAATAGGGACGTCGACGCGTCGCGTAATCGACATACCTTATCAAACTGAACGCGTTCCTTGCGCCTAGTAGAGCACAAATGTAAGCTAACGATTAGTGACATGAGAGCATCACAGACCCATCTACGCGGGGCGGAACATCGATGAGAACACGTGTTGGATCAGTAATGGCGAAGATGATTCTCACCTCGCTTGTATACAAAAGTGGCCATGGAGGTGAAAGGTAGTCGGAACTAGGGGCAGAAAGTGGGTAGTCAAGATGGTCGAGGGAAGGGTCAATGAAAGAGACGCGACCTGCCAAAGTGTTAATTATAGGCATTACCAAGCGCCAATGTATGTTTTCGCGTGTTTGTCACCTTCAACATACCGTGTCAATAATACCGATCGAAGCTTGCACAACCTCAGTTTTATGCTACACCTGTCCTGGAATTTTTATTAGAGAAAAAAAACATACGGGGTAACATAACGAGGCGAGGACGATGAACGAAACCCGAGGGTTAGGGTTTACGCGTTTACGCGCGCGTCAACAAGATATGATCACGTTCGCGTCAGTAAGCTCGTGACCAGCCAGGAATCGATTCCTCATAGCGTTCGTTTGCCATATCGCAGATTCTTCGTATACTGGTCTAGCCAAATTGTCTGTCTTCCCCGCCATTGTTGTACCCTTGTCCTCTACCGACCATCATTCGTCATGGAAGTCTGGCTTCTTCTCGTTGACTACAAGTTCCAGGCCATTGGACGTCGTTTCACGGTCAGCACGACCTCTGGTGACTTTAACATAAACGACTTGAAGAAGGGGTCGGGGAAAAAATGCTAAATACCCTCTCCCACGCCGGTGTTGACTGCTCTGATCTCACCGTGTGGAAGACGAAGGGCTCGATGATTATCGACCGTTCAACTGTCAAACGCTTGGCGGAGATACTCAGGGACATCAACGTTGATGACAAGGGTACTATTGAGAAGCTTAGCGAAGACGAGCAGGTGGCAGACCTTGGACTTTCAGGGAGTCAGACCCTGCTCGTACGATAGTCTGGTACGTCATGTATCTCTGCTGCCCCCCAAACCCTTTTCTGACAACCTTGTACTGGTCGACTGCAAACATGTTCACCTAGCCAGGGCCCCGGAATTGAAAGAATTCAAGCGTATGTCTAATCCATTATACATAGTCAAGTGTCGCTGAGATGGTCGTTAGGCTATGAGATATTAACCCAAGGAATGTCACCCTCAGAGGGTGCCAACTTGACTAACTATTGTAAAACCCAAGCCGACGACACCCAAGCCATATATGATGGCCGGAGGGCGGGTGCAGCCGTTTCTAGAATCAGCCCTCCCTTACAGATATTCCACCCTATCTTTGGTGACTTTATCCGTTCGGTCAACCACCCGGACTCAGACTCCCAGCCGACCACTGGCGATCTCAAAAATGTCTATGATCTCATGTCCTTTGGATCTGAGATTCGTTCAAATTGGACGTACAGTGATGAACTACGTGATCGTTTGGGGCACATTCTGAAGGCTGATGTCCACGAAGAGCGAGACCATGGTGATTATTATAGCGTCATCACGCTGCAAATAGGCGATACTCGCATTGCGTACTTGTTTCTTGAACCGAAGCACAAGTTTGACGGCAAAGACCCTGCTGCTCAAGTGGCTCTTAGGATGAAACGGTTTTGGATTCACCCTTCGGTGTGTTATAATCCCATCTGTCTTGATCTCATGTCTGACTCCTGAATAGAGAGAGGATATCCGCCAAAAGTGCTGCTGCCCAACATTCTTGGTCGCTACTGGGGGCCCGTGGTTCAGTGTTCTGGGTGGCGTGTTCACTGACAGGTTTATTGTCCAACCCTTGACTGGCATGCGTTGGATGGCGCTCTCAAAGAGGGAGGAGGATAACCAAGTCTATCACAGTGCCAGGGTCCTTGTCGCTCTCCGCAATTGTCTTGTAAAGCTTCAGACTTTTTATAGGGCGCTCGAAGGCCCTTCTACTTTCATTGCCAACAAACCACATCCCCGCTACTTCCCGTACCCGACTTCATTCACCGCTGGAGATGGTACCTCCACTCGATTCCGATACCTAACATCTTTGGAAGAGGATCCCGCATGCGTCTCATATCTTGCGGAGATTCCCAATGAGCCCAGCACGACAAGAGACTCAGATCCCGTGAAGGTAGTCGTCAAGTTTGTTTCAAGATACGGCAAAGAGGTACACGAGTTTCTCGCGCGCAAGGGGTGGGCTCCTACCCTCCGATACTGCGGCCCTCTACCGGAGACCGAACTCTGCAGTGTTTTTCCTGGACCCGCCCGAAGCGCCCCAACTGGTCTTCGCGGTGTTTTTACTGGACTCGCTCAATGCGCCTCACCTGGCTCCATGCATATGATTGTAATGGACTACATCGACGCTCTACCCAACACACCACCAGATGTTCGTGGGCAGATCCAGACCTTTTTGGCCCTGCTGCACGCCGAGGGATACGTTTTTGGTGATTTGCGAAAGCCAAATATCCTTTTCGACGCATATGGCAAGGTCAAGCTGATCGACTTTGACTGGTGTGGACGGTACGACATGAACATCCACGATGAGGATCTACCATACGACGTACAGAACCAAATCGACAAGAACAAGGCCCGTGTTCGGGTTGGAGATGGGCCCTATGCATCTTATCCGTTGTCGATGTCCACAATAGACGGCATGTGGGCCCCTGGTATGGAACCTCTCGCACAGATTCGACCTAAACACGACTGGATGATGTTTGATAGGCTCTCGTGGTAGTGACGGTTTCTTTGTATTCGCGTAGTAAAATCTCAATATATAACGTAGCATTATAGTCAGATTATAATTGAACACCGCCGATCTTGGCACCGGTAGCACAATACCCCAATCTAGGACTAAGCGGTGACGAGGTTCGAGGACCAGACTTAGAGAAGAGAACACAAGCAGACTTGAACCGCAGCGCTTCCTTTCTCAAATGGGTATCTATGTACGCATGCCAGAAGTATATGTTCTTGGGTCTGTTACACATGATAGGGGAGATAAGTGACCGACGCCTTACATATTATCTGGTCTCGCAATGGTGGATGGGGAAATGATACATGATCTTGACTACCTTACAAAAGTCCTCCCACAAGTCGTCTTGCCGCTTGAGGCCCTCTTGGTCCTTGCTACATCGATCCTGCCTGTGATTGTGCCTCACGCGTCTTCAAGTTACAGAGTAACTGGCAAGAATACATACGGAACAATTGATAGTGTACAAGCAATGCAAATATAGCACAAAGGACTAGATAGCAGGAGTGTGTCCTCAGTCCCCGAGCTCGCCCCTCACTCTGCATCTGAGAATAAATCTGGCAGCGCATCCTGGGCCTCTTTCAGCCTCTCATTGATCGCACGCCGCGCTAGCATGCGACAATCGTGATGCATGTATGTCGCACTCCCCCACTTGTCGAACTCCTTCAGCACAGCGCGAAGGCGACCCAGCACGTCCGCCAACCCAAGCGCAAGCACCGTCTCGCTCTTCGTTTTCTCGCGCCAGAATTCTTGCCACGACTGTACGCATCCGCTCTTGTGCCAGTTCACGCCACACGACTGCGCGTGATCGAAGTTTGGAGGCACTTTTCGCAGCTCCTCCCACGCCATCGTTAGGCGGTGGTACCCCGACAGTAAGCGCATCTTCTGCGGGACAGACACCACGAGCCGCCCATCCGAATCGATCTCACCTTCGTTAGGCCCAGACCCCGGACGCCGTACGATGACAACGGCTCTCTGCATCACCTCTAGGTATGCCGCCCCGCGTAAGACGCGTAGATCAAGTTCGTCGGCGAGCGTCATCGCCATGTAGGCATTCTGCGGCGAAGAGCTCATAAGCTTGCGTAGGGACTCGACCATCGTATTAAGTAGTCGTTCGTGTTGGCACATCTGGGCGAGCCGTACGAGCGCGACAATCTGCTCATTGTTTGTGACCTGCGACTGGAGCGCCACGGTGTATGTCGGTAGAGGTGTGGGAGGTGTGGTACCAAGGCTAACCAAGGCTAAGGGGAACGGAGAGGAGGGAGAACCCTTTCGGGTGACAGTATCCACTATGACGTCCAACGCCCACGTTTCGAGTGACCTGAATGAGTACTTGTTCGAGATGCTGGCAATGTCGATGAGACGCGTGAGATTGGAAACGCTAGAATGAACCTGGAGGAGTTCATGTGGCCTGCGCTCGCACCAGTGAGGATATAATGCGATGGCAAGGCACAACAACCCACAAGGCATACAGCGCCCATAAGAAGTTGCGGAACTGAGAGACGGTGTCCCCACCGAGGACGACTGGGTTGTCGTCTGACTGGCCTTCAACTGGCTTGTCTCCCCGCGGTAATGAGAACATGGAACTGAAAGAGGATGAATCTTTCGAAAGAGTTGTTCTGTGCACCTGCAAGACAGCATAAGACTGGACGAGTGATGATTGCTACGGACTCACATTAAACAGCGTGTTTTCTACCAGAATAATGCAACTTCCGTCGGAAAGGTAGTAATCCTCGTCGCGGACGATTTCCGGAGGATGGGTTGGGGGGGCTTTCATGTCGGTTTCTTCTATTTCGAGAAGGTTGCGGGATCGTTTCCGTGGTGGCGAATGGAGAAGCTGAGCTTTAGCGACCTCTCCGTCGTCCGGTGGGATGAACAGAGGGATGTCCAACTCTGTCATTTACGGTCAGAGCGATGGCAATGATTCGCGTAGCTGGCGAGGTATATATGCTGCGAGCCGGGTAGCACGTGGTGATCTATTGCCTAGCCTGTCACCGTCTCGCTTTTACGGCAACACCGTATACTTCTGCATGCATGAGGAAGCAACTTGACCAGCGCATACAGTTCCTTATCGACAACAATGTCAAGAAAAACCATCGCTCCTTCATAGTCCTTGTTGGAGACAGAGGGAGAAATCAAGTGGTCAACCTTCATTTTTTACTCTCGCAGGCACGTGTTTCTGCACGCCCCTCGGTGCTTTGGTGTTACAAAAAGGAGCTCGGATTCACGAGGTGAGTCGTCCCCAAGACGATTAGCAGCCATTCTCACCTTGTACCATAGTCACCGAAAGAAACGCGAAGCAAAAATCAAGAGAGATGTGAAGCGTGGTATTAGGGAGGCAAATGAACACGATCCCTTTGAGATCTTCATCACGGTCACCGACATCCGTTACACGTATGTACCATTTATTCTGATCGTGTCCGAATCCTATGCTGTTCACACAATACAGTTACTACAAGGAGTCCGAGAAGATTCTCGGTAATACATTCGGAATGCTGGTGTTACAAGACTTCGAAGCGATCACGCCGAACTTGCTTGCACGGACCATCGAGACAGTAGAGGGCGGCGGGCTCGTTGTGCTATTGCTGAAAACGATGACCTCCTTGAAGCAACTATACACCATGACTATGGTGAGGGCTGAATTAGCGCACTTCCGCTAAATGCTTACACTGAGCAGGACTCACATGCCCGTTATCGGACGTCATCCCACCACGATGTCATTGCCCGCTTCAATGAACGCTTCATCCTGTCCTTAGGTTCATGCGACGACTGCCTCGTTCTTGACGATGAACTTAACGTTCTTCCCATATCTCGCGGAAAGGACATTACCGCTATAGAAGAGGAACACGGCAAGGGCAAGGAGCCGTCCCAATTAAAGGAACTCCAGGAGACCCTTGCAGATACCAAGCCGGTCAGCGACCTTATCAAGCTCGCCAAGACGGTAGACCAAGCACAAGCGATCCTCACCTTCGTCGATGCCATCGCAGAGAAAACCCTCAGCTCAACCGTGACACTGACCGCGGGCCGTGGCCGTGGAAAATCTGCCGCTTTGGGACTGGCTATTGCAGCAGCCCTCGTGCATGGCTACTCCAATATCTTTGTCACCAGTCCTAGCCCAGAAAACCTGAAGACCCTTTTCGAGTTCGTCTTCAAAGGCATGGACGCACTGGGCTACGAGGAACACCTTGATTACGACATTTCACAGAGCACAAACCCTGAGTTTAACAAGGCAATCGTTCGTGTCAATGTCTTCCGGCAGCACCGACAGACCATCCAGGTATTCTCTTTCAGGAATAGACCATTCACGACTTCATTCATCGTCTCTTCGTAGTACATTCAGCCACAAGATGCTCACGTTCTTGGACAAGCCGAGCTTGTAATCATCGATGAGGCGGCTGCCATTCCCCTTCCCCTTGTCCGGAACCTCATCGGACCCTACCTCGTTTTCCTTGCATCTACGATCAACGGATACGAAGGCACCGGACGCTCTCTCTCTCTCAAATTGATCCAACAACTACGTGAGTCAACTCGACCATCGCTCTCGAAGGACGTTAAAGAGGACGCGGCCTCCGGATCATCGACAAAACGGCCATCGCACGTCGCCCCACCAAAACTTCGGAATCTGCGCGAAGTCAAGCTCGATACCCCAATCCGCTACCGGACTGGGGACGGGATCGAGCGGTGGCTCAACATGCTTCTCTGCCTCGACGCGACGATCTCTCCGGGCAGTGCGCTGCACGGAACCCCCCACCCATCAAAATGCGAGCTCTTCTACGTTTCCCGAGACACCCTCTTCTCCTATCATCCCGCGAGCGAGGCGTTCTTACAGCGCATGATGGCGCTGTACGTCGCGTCGCACTACAAGAATCAGCCGAATGACCTCCAGCTGATGTCTGATGCACCAGCGCACCACTTGTTCGTGCTTCTCCCGCCGATCGCGGACGACGAGTCACACCTGCCTGAACCTCTTGTAGTAGTTCAGGTTGCGCTGGAAGGGAATATCAGTAAGCAGGCGATATTGGAGGGCCTGCAGCGCGGGCTCCGCGCTGGGGGTGATCTCATACCATGGTTGGTTGCACAACAGTTCCAAGAGGGCAAGTTTGCCATGATGAGTGGCGCGCGCGTCGTGCGGATTGCCACGCACCCGGATTATTCTAATGTGCGGACCCTCTGGACTGCGATATGGTCGTGAGGTACTGACCTCAGGATTAAGATGGGATACGGCGCGCGGGCGCTCCAGGCTTTGAACGCGTATTATTCTGGCGAATATCTCGACCTCGACGAGTCTGCCAAGCCGGAAGTCTCTTACCCCGATGCTGCAGCGATAGACGACGTGCGTTGAAAGTACCTCCACCTCACACGGAAGCTTATTGTCAATCAGTCTACTACCCTCCTTATTGACCATCCAACAATCCGATCAGCTAGTGCGATGCCACCTCTGTTGCAGCGTCTCACAGAGCGCAAACCTGAGAATCTCGACTACCTCGGAGTATCATATGGACTAACGTCACAGCTACTTCGGTTCGCCCTGCTGGCGTTTTCGTCTCGACATTCTCTCTTATCATCTACAGGTTCTGGAAGCGTGCGGGTTACGTGCCATTATACATCCGCCAGACTCAGAGCGATCTTACTGGAGAACACACCATCGTCATGGTACGTGGACTCCAGTCGTCAGCGAACGAAGAGCTAGGTTGGCTAGGGGAGTTTTCTAAAGGTGAGTCCGCGCCGAATTCGTCCGCGCTTGGCGAATAAACACAACTCACTTTCTCTTCTACAGACTTCCGGAGGCGTTTCCTTACCCTTTTGTCATTTAAATTCCGAGAATTTAGTAGCGTGATGGGACTCAGTGTCCTCGAGGCTGCTAATACTGGTGTCAAATATCTTGATTCTGATAAGATGCCAGGTTTGATCTCCTCGCCTTATTTGACTCATTGTTCTCTTACAACCCTTCCCTAGCCCTAACTCCCGAAGAGGTTTCGTTCTTACTTACACCATTCGACCTCAAGCGCCTCGAGTCGTACGCCCAGAACTCGCTCGACTACCACGTCATCCTCGACTTGCTATCGACTGTGGCCTTGCTCTATTTTGAGAAACGACTCGGAAATGAAGTGCGTCTTAGTGTGATACAGAGCAGCATACTACTCGGGATGGGACTCCAACGGAAAAGTGTCGAAGAAGTCGAGGTGCGCAGTCGCTTGATCTTTCCGTCTTACCCGACCTCATCTACTCATACGCCCACGCTCGCAGGCGGAACTTCAGCTGCCCGTTTCCCAGGCGCTTGCGCTATTCGTGAAGCTTATTCGCAAGATCTCCGGAAAGTTGCAGGACATTCAAAAGGCTGCGATCAGCTCTGCTATTCGAGCTCCAACACATGCGCCCCAGGGTCCTGACACCAGGATTTCTCTAGTTGCGGACGCAGAGCGCGGGCTGAAGACCATGGAGGCGGAGCTTGACGCCGCAGGTGACGCGGCTACTGCTTCACTCCGCGAAAAGCAACGTGCGATGATCGACGCGCTCGACCTCTCGCAGTGAGTACCGTTTTCCTCCTCCCTTCTTGGCTCGCTACAACCGACTTCGTACACCAGCTTACGCATCTCCTGACTGCTCCCAGGTACGCTATCGATGACGCGTCAGCGGACTGGTCCGTTGCTGAAGCACAAGTACGCAATACACTTACCGGCGACGGGCGGGGCAAGTCGACGACCGTTAGCGTCAAAGCTACAGGCGTTACGGGGCAGAAGCGCAAATTAGATGATGCTACTCAAGCTGCGGAGGTTAAAAATAAAAAGAACCGTAGGAGTCTCTCGAAAAGACGTTGAAAAGAGGCGAAGACCTCAATCGATCCCTCGATGCACTTTGTCTGCAAGTCTTTGCCAAAGCTCGGACTCCTTGTATCAGCGTGGAGAGCAAGCTCGGCTTACAAAGACTTGTTCCTCAGCACATTTCTAACGCCAAGGTGTACACTGTAGGTATCCTGTTACGCATGCTACTACATCGATAACTGGTATCAGAACAAGATTTGGTTCTTCCCTCCACCCTCATAAGTCATAGTACTATCACGTACGGGCTATTGCAACTGCACAACCTTGTGCAAGTCTCAAAGATTATGGTAGATCGCTACTTTCTGAGACTCTTTGTGCTCATGAAAATTACCCTATGTAAATTAGGTTGTGTAGATATGGGATCAGAAAAATTTGAGAGGATCAATTGAAGTCGACGCCAACAGTGTAGTGAAAAAGATGAGGGGGTGGTTTACTACAAGTCTCCATGCACCCAGATCCCGGAGATACTCTCAATAAATTTTGAATCCTTCAGGCCAATGTGTTAGAGAATACAAACAAGAGCTCCTATGACAATTCTAGAGTCACCAAACTGATGCGATTGACTTGTGGAAGGAAAATACACGAAAAGAGCACCAGAGAGTGACAAGGAGGTGACGGAATTCAAACTCTTTTTGAGAATTCATTGGTGTTCGCCATTTCCCGTTGCACTCGGATGTGGCAAGGATCCGAAACGCCGAGCATGCTTACCAACAGAGTGACAACATGTGACAAATATTTGCAGATGTTCGGATGTCTTCCGCACCCCCAAATAAAATAGAAACAAATACATAAAAATCATCAGAGGACCAGAAATGCAGCTAGCTATTAGTATGTACAGTTTTTAATGGCTTCGACGTATCGTTGAGGCTCCAGAGGTCATTTAGTGATTTTTTTGCAATAGCCCGTAGGTGATAAGTAGCACAGCCTCGGTTACCACGATGGAACCTAAAGCATACGTATGCGTATGTGCCGACAGGGCGCTGGCTGGTCAATTGTAAGTTACCTGTAGAGGTGGGCCAGGCCGAATGCAAGGATGCGTCACATACACCCTCGTTCGTCTACCTGCTGACGTCGCTCGCGTCGCCGAACTCCATCCTCGGCGCCAGTAGCAAACGCCCCACAGAACAATGCGACCACCCACAACACCTTGCTATGCACGAACGGCCGGGTGTGAGAATGTCAGCTAAGAACGTCGAGGATCATTACTATGAGGGCGCCTGTGCAGTAGAAGTCAGGAAAATAAGTCGGAGGACAGAACAGTCAGAAATGAGCAGTCAGCAGATGAAAACACTAATCGGTCTGCTACCACCTCAATGACACGACCAATGGCCGACCCCGAGTTAGCGAGGGAGATAAGGTAAAAGGTTGATTCCCGTGAGGCTTGAACGATGTCATAGTAGAAACATGGTAGAAATGTATCTGCCCCTACCCGTGTACAATTAAGCTAGAGACGGTGTACAAGGAGTGTGCCTGCTTGCAATTGTGCAGGCCGCCTGAGACTTGGGGCGAAATTCTTCATTCTAGTAACCGAGTATCATGTTAACTTGATTCGGACGAATACTATAATGCCCTTACCTGGTTTGACACGGGGAAGGCTAATACCAATTCTATTGTCCACTGAGTCCACTTGAACCTGGGGGATATAATGAGCATAAAGGTGAGATTTAGAGCCAATCGCTCAGCGCAGCGACGTGCAAGTTGCAAATTTAAAATAAAATGCGAACAACGTTCTGCCTAACTTATCTCGGCTTCCCCAGCCGGCTTCTTTTTCACTCTGATATCGCGGCTACGGGATTTTTAAGTAGCCAAATTGTAGGGCCCATGCTGCAACCTTCATGAAATGGCGTGGTTCGCCGAGGCGAAATGAGTTGCGTTTCATGATACTGTATTCGGACCAGTAGCCGACTCGGACGAAATAGG
Source organism: Lactarius sanguifluus (assembly GCA_021527775.1). Lineage (NCBI taxonomy): Eukaryota > Fungi > Basidiomycota > Agaricomycetes > Russulales > Russulaceae > Lactarius > Lactarius sanguifluus. The sequence goes on along the minus strand of JAKEYF010000183.1, from coordinate 54,490 downwards.
CATTCCTTGCCTTGCGTGCCTGTGGCTCTGAGTGTGGGCCCCATGGAAGAAAGAAGAATGGAAGCGATATTGTGAGGTCTCCTAGTAATGTCCTAGTAATGCCAGTAATGGGCAGCAGCATCGTGGGTCGGTGCAGAAGCCTCAGGCTGAGGCTAGATGTCCATTTCGGGCGGCACAGAACACGTGATACGTGCGACTCGGAAGCATTTCCCGGAGACGTCCGATTTCAGACGTCCAAGTTCAGTCACAGTTACACCAGTACCTGCCTCAGGCTGTACCCCGCGGACATCTGTGACCTTCAGTCTGCCTCCTCAGGCCTGCGTCGCCTTTTCGGCGTGCTGCTATCGGAGCGCTGGGGGCTGGCGTAAGGCGTGAGCATACCTCGTTCCGAATATAGCACCCCTCTCTTACGGCGAAATGGCCAAGGGAACAACATAGGAACATGTACTCCGAGAAAAAACGTGTGCGTTATTGGTATGCACGTCGTTAACCCAAGGACGAACAGCAGAAAGAGGCGTGTAGTGGTCAGACCATATCCCCTTCAGCCTATGCGATCCCCTGGTGATTGGTGGTCCCGGTCCTCTCATGGTTGACCCGAAGCAAGCAAGCCCTTTTGACAGAATGCAGTGATGGGTAAGGAGCGCGCTACTGTAACTATTTACCCCGACCAGAGGATGTATGTACGATGCTTCAACTGTAAGCGGTCCGATCCCTGATTTTAATTACGTATTTGTTAGGCTAAGCCTCGTGCAGTGCGACAATTGATGATGGTCAGTGAGAAAAAAAATAGGGGTCTGGTTAGTCCTTGGAGTTATTCGTTTATGGATGACTCAATGAGAGTACCAGCACGGTGACGTGGCAGAATGGATGGACATTGACACAGCTACTCCAACCGACCCCGACACTTAGACTTCTCCCAGAGGCGCACGATCGGGGGAATGATAGGGAGAATACCAGAATTGGATATCCTGGCAGCGCGTGGGGAAGAATGAGTGTGTTGCCATATGGTTCCGTGTTCCGTGTATAGGTTTGGGTTCTAGATCGAGAATCGAGGAGCCCGGTCTGACTCTTCAGGCGTGCGACTCCACCGTTATTTCACCAAACGGTCCGGAAACACCTAAGCACCTGGAGCCCAATGTACTCACCTTCCATTCGTTCTAGGACGAATCGTGGACTTCGTTGTTATCAAATCTATCCCATGTCCCCATTCCGCAATTTTCCGAAAGCCAGGGTCTTATCGCTGGTGTTATTCTGGTACATGGCTCACTAGCTGAATGATCTAAAAGCGGTATCCGGAGTTGCTTTTGTACCATGCACAGTTCAGGTGTCGAATGCCGGCTCACCATTTTGACCTGATGGCCTGACTGGCGGTGACTCTGTTGTTGTCTTGATTGCGAATGCGAGGAGACAGAAGAGGATCTTTGAGGAACGATGGAGAGACCGCGTGAGCGTGCTAGAGCTTCTATGACATAGTAACCTCTATGGGGATCCACGACACTCTGGTCTTTCCTGTGTTTCTTCCAACGTGTCTTGGCTGAGCGACGCGGTCATGGAAGGCCACATAGTGGTCACTCGTGACACTGCAGCAACGAGGGTATGGTGCTACTTCTTGTCTATGAGCTCACTTTTTTACCATTTACTGCGGAGAGCAGAAGCTGATAGTGGCGGTGCCAACCTTTTCTGGGGCCTGGGAAGCTGTCAGGTCTGGTGTCATACTTGGAGTTGGGAGTGGATCTACGGCGTGGCCATGGGTCCGTTGTGAAAGCGCCTGTTCATATTTAATTTGGGTGCGACAATCCTATGCCCCACGGAGAATTGATCATTTTGGTTCTACCGTCTTTCTCATACTTTATAGACGTGACACTTACCTCTGTCCATTTTTGTATATATAGATCTGCGCCTTCCCCCCTTCTCTCCACTGGATCCAAACAACATGTCTTTTACTGCCCACCACCCTCTTAGCTTTACTTCTACCGTCAAGGTTTCTGATGGCGCGCGTGCTATCATTGCTCGCGACAAGGCGCGAGCACAGAAGCTTCTTGCCGGTGTCCAGCCACACGGCCCAAATGCCCACAAGTTGACAGAGCTCAGGAGTCGCGTTACCAATCACGGTCATCGACAACACGGACACCAAGCCGTCAGCCCTCTATCTCGAGACGCTACTGGCGATACTATCGATGTCACTGATGCTGGTTCGTTTCCGGCATCGCCTTCCGGTGTCATGGTGCTAATATAAGTGTTCCAGCTGTGACTTATACTGCCTCTGTTGGGGTCGGTAACCCGGCCACTGACTATACTCTTCTGATCGACACTGGCAGCTCCAATACCTGGGTTGGTGCTGACAAGAAATATAACCGGTCCAGCACCAGCAAGAGTACCGGGAAGAGCGTTGTACGTATCGTCCGTCAGGACATAGACGTTTATTCACCCTGGTTCTGCCATCAAGTCCGTTAGCTATGGGTCTGGTTCTTTCTCAGGAACCGAGTGTGGGTATTGTCCATCTTTCGGCGCTCAGTGCAAATCCCGCGCCACAAGATCTAATTGTCCTTCCAGTCACGGATCAGGTGACCCTGTCTCCCTCGCTCGTAGTCAAGTCCCAGAGTATCGGCGTTGCATCTACTGCTCAGGGCTTCAGTGATGTGGATGGTATTCTCGGGTACTGTCGCTACTTCCTGCTTCTACAGTACTCTATTATCCCACTGACTTTCTCACGCTCCGCAGTATCGGCCCAGTTGACCTCACTGAAGGCACTATTGGAGGCAATACACCTGTACCGACTATCACAGACAATCTCTTCAAGCAGGGCACTATCTCCACCGAATCCATCGGTATTTTCTACCAACCATCCACGTCCGCAAGTGCGGTCTCCAACGGAGAGCTCACATTTGGCGGCGTTGATACATCCAAGTGTGTTCTATTTACCTCTCTTACGAGACGTGGAATTAATGGGGTGGTAAAGGATCACTGGTGACGTGAATTATGTACCAATCACGGGAACCTCTCCCGCAAGCGCTTACTGGGGTGTCGATCAAATCATCACGTACGGTTTTAGTGGACAATCGATCTTGGGCTCCACTGCAGGTATCGTCGACACGGGCACCACGCTCGTTCTCATCGCCACAGGTTCGGTTTCTCCCTTTTAGATTGAATGATAGATCAGTGCTGACTCCAGTCATCGATAGACGCGTTCCAGAAGTACCAGAAGGCCACCGGAGCAACCCTTGACCAGTATGTCGTCTCCGCAGCTCGGTTCTGACTTTCGGCCGCAAATTTCTGCCCCCTAATTCTTGCTTTGCTTCACATTCTAGAACCACCGGCCTTCTCACGCTCACAGCTTCCCAATTTAAGAACCTGCAGTCGCTCTTCTTCGATATCGGCGGCGTGCAGTACGAGCTCACGCCGAATGCGCAAATCTGGCCCCGCGGGCTGAACACCGAAATCGGGGGTACCCAGGGTAAAATATATCTCATCGTGAGCGACCTTGGTAGCCCATCGGGTCAAGGGCTCGACTTTATCAGTACGTGTTCGCTCTTTTGTCGCGCGCTTTCGCAAGGATTAAGCGTCACTTGTTCTGAACAGACGGCTTTACGTTCCTGCAGCGCTTCTACAGCGTGTACGATGTGAGCAACTCGCGGGTTGGGCTAGCGACCACCCCTTTCACAGATGCTGAAACAAATTAACCGACGCGGACGACTGGCAATGCTGTGTACCCTCAAGTGGCCACCGGCACACATGGCATTGAATGCTAGTATTACGTGCTCTTGGCACGGTTGAACGGACCCTCTTTTGTATCAGCTAGCATGACATTGATGTACTGTGCTAACAGTATGAACGAATCGATGAATTACACATATACTATCTCACTCAGGTGTCCAGATGGGCCGTAAATGTTTTTCTTTGAATTTCATTATTTCATTCTCACGGAGCGAGTGTCATATGTCGGTGCCCCCCGGGCTGTTTCAGCACTCCTTGTTGTCAGAGTGGTGGTCCGACTGTTGTCCAGGTGTCGTTGTCAAAGACAGGTTGTTTGTCATTGACTCATTGGAGCCAACGCTTTTAGTGTTCATTGTGTAAAGACAATGAGATCGGACAGAATATATGCAAGAATGGTGAACATGTCACGAATGCGCAAAGGGGAAAGCGTAAAGCAGGGGTGGAGAAAGCACACAAGGTATACACACTCTACAGAGAGAAAAAGTAAGTAAGGGTTTAACCCGTCATTGATGACGGGAAAAGCCAGGAGAAGCGAGAGCAAAGGGTCGGAAGGTTAGATAAATGGAAGCCGGCTTGTCCGTGCCAACACACTCTCACACGATAACCAGCTCACGCGCGACAACAGACCATGCGAGACCGGCGCGCTAACCCGTGTCGTTTTCTGCGCTGTCCGCGGGAGATGGTGACGGGGCACGGCTGCCCTGGGCCGATGGGGCCGGCCAGCGCGCTGTCGCAGGAGTGGAACCGGCACCAGCGTCGGCCCACCGGATCGAACGAACCGGCGAGACTTCTCGGGAGCTAGCTTCGCTCCCCCGCAGCGATACGATGCGCATGTGCCGTGGCTTCCTGCGCGCAGAAAAGGTCGACGATGCGGAGGCGGGAAGCACACGTCCGCGCGGCTCGTCGTCGGCGATATCCGACGGGGAGGAGGGCGACTTCGGAAGAGGCGACTCAGGTCCAGCAGACATTGACGGCGCAGACGGCACTGTCGCTGTGGCAGCGTTGGAGTCGGTGGAGGCTGAGGTGTCTAACGGAGCGGGAAGCGGTACGCGAGGGTTATGTTGAATGGAGAGTCGGTGATCGTCGGCTCGCCGCTTTTTGCTGGCACGACTAGTAAATGGGCGCTTTTCCGCGTGAGGTTGCACTTCCGCCTGCGCATCCTCTGGTGAACTCTGATCTGACACCCACCCGTCCTCGTCCTCGTGCACAACTTCTGGCTGTTGGCTCAAGTTTGACAAAACTTCGTTCGGCGGTGGCGCATACACCGCGGTTTCTATTTGCGGACGCGAAGATGCATCACGATTGCCGACAGTATCATCGGGCTCAGCTTCCTCGTGAAGGACATGTCGCGTCACTCTCTCAAGCACTGCGGTGGCAGAATGATGCACTGCAGCATGCCCGTTACGAGATGCAGGTGTGATGTGCCCAGCTTCGCTTGAGCCGTGTTCGTTACGCTGGACCTCAACTTCGACCTATAACGCATCGTCCATGAACCATGAGTGGGACACGTAGAACGGGAAACGCACCTCTTCGCCAGGGCCGGTCCGCCAATCGATGATGCGATGGGGACCTTCCTTCCACTCATATGATTCCGTTCCATCTGGTGGATTATCTGGCTTCGCTTCTTCTGACTCCGTAACCGCAACTGTGAGCGCGTCTGCTTCCGCGGTGTCCTCTCGTTTCAAGGCACGTGCCCCTTTTTCGTCTTCATCGAATCCCATGGCTACCGATGGGTGGCGTTTCATGACGTCCTTCTCGTTGTTGCTCGCCTGACCACGTTCCATCATGTTTTCTGGGTCGCGATTGATCACAACGTCTTCTGCGCGCTCAACCCGGTGCGTATGGAGGGCCCAGTCAGGAAGACTTGGCTGGCGTGACCAGGTACGCGTGACGGTCGTCACGCGGCGGCCAAGAGAGAAGAATGGGATGGAGAGTCCGTGTATGAAAATTGAGCATAAAACCGCGAATGCGATGACCGGTTGTATTGTAGCAGCTAGAAGTTCCGCCTGGTTAGCCGGAGGGCTTTGCGGCCGCGGAAGCGCCTCGGCAGCAAGTGTTGACAGGAAGATGGCGCCTATTACGTCACGTGAGACTTTGAGGGTGAGAAGTGTGGAGGGACGACATACCGATGCCAATGGGTCCAAAGTGACCGCTGAATAGTGCTTCACGGAAACTCTTGATATCGGGTATCCACTTGTATAACCCAATGATGATTGGTAAACGTCGAAGTAACAACACCAAGACAGCGACGGATAGGAGACGCCCAACGGAAAGAGAGAGCTCGTGGTCCGAGAACGTATTGAATGGCATCCAAGCGCCAACGAACACGAACGCGGCGGTGTTGAGAAGCAAGTCGATGACGGAGGAAAAGACGGAAGCTTCAGTTTGTTTGTTGAAAAAACCATCCCAGGCAAACACAGTTCCACAGACGAATGAGGCGAGAAGATCATCCGAGCCAAGGAGAGTAGTCGTGCCGACTGTAAGAAGGGCAAGCGAGACATATTGGGCGACGTATGACTGTCGGTCAATGAGATCCTTTTTCTCGCAAAACTTCATGAGATGTCGAAAGCCATAGCCAAGCATCGAGCCCCATATGACGCTGAGCACGATTTGGTCTGTATATTTAACGTTAATAGTGGTGGATGGAAGAAGTAAATGGGAATGCACAGAGCCATGTAATGAGGATCCAATCCTTCATTGCACCCCCAGTTGTGCTATCGAGCGTGAGATAGAGCGCAAAGTAAAGAAATGGGTACGCCGCGCCATCGTTGCTGCCGGCTTCAGCCGCGATGAGATGTCGCAGATGAGCAGGGACATGCTTGTTGGCGTATTTGCCCCCGATAATTGCTGCGGCAAGAATCGGGTCAGTAGGGGTGAGACAAGCCCCAACGGCTAAGGCTGAAAGGAAGTTGAGGTTGGGGATGAGCGCATAAATGAGGGCAGCCGACACGAACCAGCCCTAACAAATCAATTCGAATCAAGGTCCGAGTGAGAGTATTGTGTGAGGCACAACGCACCCATGTCATTACAGGGACAAGGAGGAAGAAAAGGCTTTTCCAATGTCGGTACACATACTTTTTTGGGAGTTCAACGCCGACAGCGAACACGCCAATGGCGATAATGATACGGGTGAACTCGAGGGTCAAGTGATTGGTAGCGTCCTCGGAATTACCCCATGAACGTGGGTCGACGATGTTTGCTCCGTGAGGACCTGGCGAAAGAAGCTGGTGAGCGAACACTGAAAGTCAGGTTTTGCGGGTAGGGTGGTGAGAGTAAAGGGCGTGGGGTGCTGTCCGCCGAGACCTGATTTAGTCATCAAACCCGTGAGATGTGCATCGGAACAGCACGAGGCCGCTGAAGCGCACTCCAGTCTGAGGCCATGCTTGGCTAACCACCCCAAAGAAAGTGCCAAGGCCAACAACGCACGGGTATCCCCAGACGCCAACACATCATCTCTTATCAAAAGAGGACCATCTTTCCAAAGAGGCCCAAGACGCGCCCAAGAAAATTATTCAGGTACAAACAGCATAGACGCACCAATAATAACACCAAAAAGGAAAGCCCAGCAGGCCTCGCCAATGTACAGCTAGGCACGTGGATGTCAGAATCCGCGCCAGGGCATAGAAGATCCATGACAACACGAACCTTCTCCCGAATGAAAAGGGAAAACATTCCGAACTTGAGAAAAGCACCGAGAATAAAAAAAATTTCATCAGTAAGACGCCAAGGGGTACCGAAGACGAGATAACAGTAAGAGAACAAACTCACGAACACCACGAAACCGCCGAGGCAGGCATAAATAATATGGGGTGTGGATACCTCGAACTAGTAGAGGTGTCAGTTCATATTGACGTGGGTGCGAGCAGAGGACACGGACAGGATGGAATTGCATGATGAGGTGGTAGGGGCAACTTGAATGGTGTGGCTCTGGTCGTGTACGGGGTGTGTTGAGGTCGTGTTGGTCGTAAGAAGCGTTATTGGATGGCACGAGTGGGAAAACGAGACCCAAGCACGGCCAAGTAGAAGGAGGAAGGAGGGGGGAAGATAGTGTATATTAAGACGACGGTGATATTATATGTCTGTGGAGAGCGCCAAGTCGGAAACCTTTGAAATGATCGTGCCGAGAGGGACGAAATTGAAAGATGGCCGGTCTCTGAGCCCGTTCCCGAGCTTATGACGATCGCAGGCAGGAGACCTTGCGTTGACTACGATCGTACACAGTATGTCTGCTCTCAATTTAGGGGTCATGGCAGGACGACCAGGACGACCTATATCTCTTATAAGTGGTTATTGGACAATATAAAAATGCTAAAAATATCCACAAATGATTAAAAAAAACAGCTGGCCACATTCTCTAAGTACTGTACATCTACCTCGCAATTGTAAACCATACTGTATATTCTCTATGTCTGTTTCTTACAGTGTTGGGATCCAGCCCAGAACGGATGAGCCTCGGGTCCAGATAATTACATAATCTCCAAATTACCGTAGAATAAGCCAGATAATAACCAGAAGGATAGGAGAACTCCCATTCTCTCATGTTCCTCTCATACATATCAATCCTAACAGTAAGTTATACTCAGAGAAATACCTTGGGAGGTATGGACGAGTGGTGGATCTTAAAATTTTACATGCCTATTTCCTTGCTTTACACTACCAGTGTAACGCCACCACAGGGGCGTTAAGTATGACGTGTACTTCAGTTAAGTCATGGACGGTAACAGGATAGGAGCGAGTCAGTTACGACTCAGTTCGATGGTGAACAAGTACCACTTGGCCTCCGTGGACACAAGGGTAATAGCAGAGACAGGCTCAAGCGCAATGGCGAGCAAATAGGGGAGTCAAGCGAAAGTGCGACTCAAGGGGCCAATTTGTGAGAGCGGACAGCGGTGTGGTATTACACAAGAAGTCAAGTCTACCGTACAAGCTAGGTAGTGTGAGACTTATATACTCGTACACGATGTTTGTCAGAGACAAACATAAGGCGCGATCCTAGGATCCGGGTCCTAGAGAGCTAACTGTTGATAAGTGACCTGTGTGCACTTAGCGGCTCAATGGACACGCAGATAACGGACTGCTTTAGATAAGATATATTGGACTTATGTAGATTAGATTATTATGATCTTTACAATCTCGGACTTTCTTATCTATGACATCACTGTACAATGACATCATGGACTCCTCTGGACTCCTATTGTATTTCGTCCTTGTACTCATTCCCTTTGTTCTATCTTTATTGTGATGTCACTATGATATCATAGTCTAGCCTTTCATTATTCTTTACGCCCTTGTTCTCCTTCTGCACACTCCTTTGTGTCCCTCTGTAGAACAACGCTCCTTGTATTCTGTGACTCTATGTTACCTGTGTTGTACTAGTGTCACACCTCTGTATAGTATAAGTAGAGTACCCTGTACGCTCTGGCACCACACCAGTTCTCATCTGTTGTGTGCCAGGTATGTCTCCTCTCTTGTAATAACACCAGTTCTCATCTGTTGTGTGCCAGACTTCCATCTGCTTCACTTGCTTGATCTACTCTGTTGCTGCTTCCAGTGCCACCCTCATATCTCACCACAGCCTACTTCGTCACTGTGAGTATGTCCTACATGTGTACTGTTCATCAGGTTATGGGCCCTGGTGCCCAAGCCACTCCACTTGGCTGGTCACTGTGTTCCTAGGATCACACACCAGGCTGAGGTCTGTCTGGGGACTCACCCTCCTTGCCCAAGCCACTGTGCCCTGAGGCGTCAGGTGCCAGTTGGTGAGGCCCCTCCACTACTATACACTGCCCAGTAGTCCTACTTTCATCCCTACTGTATTCCTAAGCCCCTGCGCTATGCGCAAGGAGATTGGATCTGGTAGCCCCGTAATCCATATCCAGGTGTGCATGGCCCACTGGGCTGTGTATTGTGGAGCTTAGCGCCAGCTGTCTCTGGTGCTCCACACTGGGCGCAGGATCTCCTCACCATGGGAGTGTAAAACCTGGTTCAGACTCTGGGGGGTGTTCACCTTATGGTGTTCTGCAACCAGATACCTGCCTTGTAGCGGCAATGGGAAAGGATACAGTAAAGCCTTCGGGCGATGAGGCAACCAACAGGCCGAGAAGGCTGAGGTAGACAGCCTTGGGCTCTGAAAGAACCACTCCACAATCCCCTCTGGTGCACTCTAGTGAGCCGTGTCTTAGACACATCCTGGCTGGCAGCCGGCTCCTAGTACGCGAAGAGGCTTCCACCCTGGGCGTAGCCCTTGTAACACTGGCATGTTAGTGGAGGCAGGACGCGTTAGCGTTCTGGCCTTACAGAATCACAGACAGGAGTAGCTACCCCCCTTCACATCTTGCAACTATTATGAAGCACTATCGCTGACTGCTCCTCGGCGATAGATAAATCATCCCCATGTCGTCTGCACACTCATCTCGCGCTGCCTCACCCACCGGTGCTGCCACCACTGGTGTGGCTGCAGGCGCCACGGCGGGAGGCTCTGGCCTTCCCCCCATCACATCTGGGTCCACACCCTCCATGCGCCTCTCAAATGCGTATGGGACAACCTTCGGCATGCCCTCTGGCATTCGCCTCGACCAGTTTGACGGCTCAAATTGGAACGAGTGGTCTGGGACACTAGAGGCCATCCTCACTCTACATGAGGCTGAGGATGTGTTCACCTACCGTGCCCCTCCTTCTGGAGTCACTCTCGATGAGTGGGAATCTATCCAGCGTCGGTCTAAGGCGTATCTCCGCCTCTACCTTAAGCCCGACGTCTACTCCCTCGTTTCCGATCCATATGCCTACCCCACCTTCGCCTCGAAGTGGGAAAAGCTGAAGGACGTCTATGCTGGTGCTTCGGGCAGCACCACCATTTTTAATTTGTGGATCCAGTTAACTCAAGCCCGTCTCGACGACTCCGCGCCCATGGCCTCTCAGTTGGCCAAGCTCAATGAGCTGCGGGTCGGCCTTTCCAACGCACAGATGGGTGTCACTGACACCCAGTTCTGTCTCATACTTCTCCACGCCCTGCCAGCCTCCTATGAGGTGTTGGCATCAACCATCCTTGCCAGTGGCGCCCCCACCAAGCTCAAGCACGCTGAAATAATTGCGCGCATAGTTTCGGAGGAGGCGCGCCGCTCTGGCCCCTCTGGGTCCTCCCTCAACAAGGCTGCCCCCATTAAGTCTAGTGGTGGCCGTAAGAAGAAGGACCATTCCCAGTTAACGTGCCACTACTGTAACAAAAAGGGGCACATCAAACCTGATTGCAGGCAGAGGAAAAAGGATGAGGCTGCGGGGAAGGCGAAGGACACTAGCAACAAGGCTGCCAATAGTCATGTATTAGTACCAACCACCGCCTCCATTAAGGAGGTCGACGATGAACCCGCCATTAACTGGGCAGACAATTCAGTTGGTGTTGCCTTGTATGCTGCCTCGCGTGTGCGTTGGATGATGGACAGTGGTGCCACACACCACATCACACCACATCGGTCTGACTTCAAAGGACTACACCCCGTGCAAAGGCGCTGTGCGCCTGGGTGATAAATCCACAATCGACCAAGTTGGTGTAGGCTCTGTCGTCTTCACTACGAGCCAGGGCATTCCAATCACCCTCAGTAATGTGCTACACCTTCCACAGGTGAAAACACGCTTCTTGTCGACGCGTGCTCTAGCACAAAGGGGTGCGGAAGTGGCCTTTGACAGTGGCTCATTTAAAATATCTGTCAGAAAAAGCTGTGTAGCTGTTGGCTACTTGGAGGACAACCTCTACTGGTTGGACGCTTCAAGCATTGGCCTAAATGCTCACATCAAAAGTGCTGCCACCACTCTTGATATCTGGCATCAGCGCATGGGACACCTCTCCCCTGCTGCTCTTAAGTCGTACGGTCCCTCTGCCACTACTGGCATGGACATTGACAGCTCTACCACGCATACTGCTGTGTGTCGTGGGTGCGAGTTGGGTAAATCCACTCGTCAACCTTTCTCTGCGTCCTCCACCAAAAGGACAACCCGTATCTTTGAGATTGTACATAGTGACCTAGCCGGTCCAATGCAAACTCAGTCCCTACAAGGCTCCGCGTACACCGCCACCTTCATAGACGACCACTCCAAGCATGCAGTGGTGTACTTCATTAAGTCGAAGGATCAGTTTGTGAAAGCGCTGCAGATGTACTTGGCCTGGGGTGAAACCCAGACGTCCCATAAACTGCGCGCACTCCACTCTGACCGCGGAGGCGAGTACATGGCGAGCCAAGTACAGGACATTCTCAAGCAGAGAGGGATAGAGCATCACCTTACGATGCCAGGTTCACCACAGTCGAACGGGAAAGCCGAGCGGTTTAACCGCACCATTACGGATAAGGCAATGGCCATGCTTCACACAGCTGGCATGTCTAAAGGCTTCTGGGAGCATGCTATGAGCACTGCGGTACACATCTATAACCGCTCTCCCACCCGTACGCTCAAGTGGCGCACACCTTATGAGCTCTGGTACTCTGGCAAAGTACCAGATGTCTCTCATTTACGCGTCTTTGGATGCAAGGGGTACATGCACGTACCTGCTGATAAGCGTCGCAAATTGGATGCGAAGGCCATTGAGGTCACACTTATTGGGTTTGAGCCCGAATCTAAGGGCTATAAGCTCTGGGACCGCCAAACCCGCTCTGTCCGTTTGTCCAGGGATGTGACATTCGACGAGAGCAGCTTCCCGTCCCTACAGGGTGCTGAGACACACCCAACACCTACGCAAGTGGCTTCATCGCCACCACCTGTATCAGTGATTGCCGTACCTAGCACGTCGGCGTTACCACCACAGCGAGCACCCTCCCCTGCACACTCTAACAGTAGTGAGGAGGAGGATGTTGAAGACCTTCTAGACCCCAAACCAGAGCGCCCCCACACGCCACCACCACCTGCACCACCATCTCTCCCTGTTACACCTAAGCGTGAGCAGCCCACTCCCACTTCACCACCGCCGCGTCAAGGCGCAACGCGCATTATGCGCCATGTCCCTCCTCCCTCTCCAGACATGCCTGGAGGCTTTGAGGATCGCGCACAGCGTAGTCAGCTGCTGCGTGAAATGGACAATGCGCCTAGACGCTCTGCCCGTGCACCTGTGCCAAACCCCCGCTACTTCACTGCGGATAACATGGCCATGCGCGGCAGACGGCTGGGATATGCGGAGCTGTTAGCTGCAGCTTACATAGGTAGAGATCCTGCATCCTATGCAGAGGCCATGCGGTCTGTGGATGCAGACGAGTGGACAACGGCGTGCCAGTATGAAATAGATGCGCTCGCCAAGAATGGCACATGGGAGTTAATGGATCTCCCGCCTAATCGCAAGGCAGTAAAATCAAAATGGGTCTTTAAGCTCAAAGCGGATGGCCGCTACAGAGCTCGCTTGGTGGCTAAGGGGTTTACGCAAATCCCTGGCATAGATTTTGATGAAACCTTCTCTCCCGTCGCACGATTCGAGTCGCTGAGATTACTTCTGGCGTTGGCCGCGCTGGAGGACTGGCACATCCATCAGATGGATGTCAAGTCTGCGTTCCTCAATGGCGTGCTTGACGAGGAGATTTACATGGAGCAACCACAAGGGTTCATCACCACTGGTTCAGAGACGAAGGTGTGTCGCCTAGTCAAGGCGATATATGGTCTCAAACAAGCCTCCCGTGCATGGAACTTGCAATTCCATGGAGTGTTACTTGCACTCAGCTTTAAGCGGACGTTTGCTGATGCCGGCGTATATGTGTTGCCTCAACGAGAGGGGGATGGACCACTCTTCGTTATCGTTTACGTTGACGACATCACTATACTGGGTGCCTCTTTGGAGAGGATTAAGCGTCTTAAGTCAGATCTTTCTGAGCGCTATGAGATGACAGATCTCGGGGAGATAGAGTCATATCTTGGTATGCGCATTGTGCGCGACCGCTCCCTCAGACGCATCGAAATAGACCAGTCTGGCTATGTCAAGGATGTCCTTGAACGCTTCGGCATGTCTGATGCCACTCCACACTCCACACCCTTGCCCGCTGGTGCTGACGAGCACCTTCATAAATATACGGGTCAGGCTACTGCCTCTGACATTACACACTACCAGTCACTAATTGGTAGTCTGCTGTACGTTCAGATTGGTACTAGACCGGACATTTCTTTCGCTGTGTCACGTTTGGCGCAGTACGCAGCAAATCCTTCCCCCCAACATCTGCGGCTTGCGCAATATGTTCTGGCTTACTTAGTAGGCACTGTGGGCATGCGTATAGTTTACGATGGCGCCAGTGGAGATGGCCTTCATGGCTATTCTGATTCTTCCCTGGGTGACCAGGTTGATGATAGACACTCCACTTCGGGTTATGTGTTCCTATTAGCCAATGGTGCAATAAGCTGGTCTTCGCGAAAGCAAAAGACAGTGGCCCAAAACACTACAGAGGCGGAATACATGGCCATGACCGATGCGGCCAACCAAGCCGCTTGGTATCAGAGCTTCCTTGCGGAACTCGGGTACGAGGTCGACGACCCCATCCCATTGCATGGTGACAATAAGGGTGCCATTGATTTGGCCTTGAACCCTGTCACTGGGAGGCGATCGAAGCACATTGCCATTAGGCATCATGTCATTAGGGAGTATATCGAAAAGAGGACCATCACTCTTATTAGAACCCCTACTCTGGAAATGGTCGCAGATGGCTTTACCAAGTCACTCGCGCGCACCCTGCTCCAACAACACAATGTTGACATGGGTTTGTGCTGAAAATCCTAGATTGCTGATCACGGGGAGATGTTGATAAGTGACCTGTGTGCACTTAGCGGCTCAATGGACACGCAGATAACGGACTGCTTTAGATAAGATATATTGGACTTATGTAGATTAGATTATTATGATCTTTACAATCTCGGACTTTCTTATCTATGACATCACTGTACAATGACATCATGGACTCCTCTGGACTCCTATTGTATTTCGTCCTTGTACTCATTCCCTTTGTTCTATCTTTATTGTGATGTCACTATGATATCATAGTCTAGCCTTTCATTATTCTTTACGCCCTTGTTCTCCTTCTGCACACTCCTTTGTGTCCCTCTGTAGAACAACGCTCCTTGTATTCTGTGACTCTATGTTACCTGTGTTGTACTAGTGTCACACCTCTGTATAGTATAAGTAGAGTACCCTGTACGCTCTGGCACCACACCAGTTCTCATCTGTTGTGTGCCAGGTATGTCTCCTCTCTTGTAATAACACCAGTTCTCATCTGTTGTGTGCCAGACTTCCATCTGCTTCACTTGCTTGATCTACTCTGTTGCTGCTTCCAGTGCCACCCTCATATCTCACCACAGCCTACTTCGTCACTGTGAGTATGTCCTACATGTGTACTGTTCATCACTAACAAGGGGAACGTATGAAAAGAGAACAAGGGAGTTCCGTGGGACGACACGTGGATCAGAAGTCGTCAGCGGATTCTGGAAGTCGTGCCATGGGGCGTCATAACGGTCACGCGCTAGGCGCGAGATAAGAGCCGAGGCGCGGATCGAAGCAGATTGTATCGTAAAAGTACAACGGAAGTCTGACACCGAACATGAGTCACAAAGCGAGGGGAAAAGAAGGATGAAGAGGGGAAAATCATAACATTACCCCCCCTTCAGATTCGAAGTCGCCACGACTTTGACTAGTCGCTGGTATAGTAGCAGTCCTCTTCGGGGATAACGGTAGCCGGATCGGGAGAAGGGGAGCGGGGGCAGGTATGAGATCGTAAAAACATATGGCGCCCTCAGCGGCCACACTTCCGACACCCCTCATACTGGGGACAGTCTATCTCGTCGTGAGTCGCCCTCCAGTCGAGACACTTCCTGCACCAGCGAGGGCGCGATGTCGGGTTCTCGTACCGGGCGGACATCGGGGACAATCGCCTTATGAGGCAGACGTCCACACGATGTGTGAGGCTGCTGCACCACTGGCATGCGTCCTGCCGCCCTTGCTCGGGTGTAACGCCACCACGAGTGTTAGTCCGACTTGGACGACGAAAGGGCGTTTACAACTTAGTGAATATCCGACCACTGGTCACGTGATAACTTCCCACAGGTACACGGCACTTATCAAGGCATGTGACACATATAGGCACTAGGACGATACTGAGTCACTAGGCGGGGTTCGATGAAGACGACTTGCTCGGATCGAGACAAGCGAACTAGAGCACACGACGAGAGGAGAAAGTGGTGATTCAAAGAAGACCAAGATGGCTTATCTTGGTCTTTATGAGCTATCTTTTATACATGTACGAGGACACTTTAAAGCTCCTCCCGAATCCGTACTACGAGTAGCAATAAGAGCTTGAACCCTATTACCGCTATCCTAGGAATGAGTCATGCCACTGCGGCATGTGATACTACTACACTGACTGATACAAATGTCCATGACACATTACCGCTTACTACAGGAGTCATCGCCGTATAGTGAGGGTCCACTTCGCATACCGTAACATCACCCCCTTTTCAGCTGTGACGCCCACGGCGCCGAGTGGGTCCTACTCCTCCTGACCAACCTTCCTGCACCGACTGGATTCAGTTGTTGACATCTGCCATTTCGAGACGGAACTTGCTGCGGGCGAGCTCCCCCTGCGCCAAGCCGAGAGCTTTGGAGAGGGCATGAAGCCGCTGCTCGATTCTTTCAGTCTCGTGGCGGTAGGTGCGGTATCGGTGTAACTCAGCTTTTAGCGATACGTCTTTCAACACGTTGACTGCCTTGTCGACGCGGATTTGATTGCTATGCCCGCCACTTAGGGCGTGCATTTCGCCGGGCGAGTAGTGGGGCTTGCCTCGTTCGCGGACATGCGGTTCCGCATAGAGCGGTTTCAAGTACGTCTTGTCGCTGTCAACCGCGAGGGCGAGGATGAGGGGGTCGGCATTCATAATGGCCTGGACGTAGGGGGCTTGCGTAGTGTGCCCCTGCACGTCGGTGATAGGGAAGTGGATGTACGCGTCCCCGCAGTTGTGGACGTAACCAGCGGGGGCGATGTGTGAGCTGCCTAGATGGCGCTGGAGAATGGTGGTAGAGTGGGGGGGGAGATTTTCGATGATCGCGTCGCCTTGGTAGAGCAGACGTCCCACCGTGTCACACGTGTACGGGGTCTCGCGGGGGTTGTTAGAGTCGGTGGTGCTGATAATGAATGGGTGCTCAGCTGTGTAACGTCTACCACGGACGTCTGCCTGACTTAGGCTTCTCGAGGGGTGGCGAATCTAACGAGGGGGTAGAAGAGGCGGTTGACTCTGCTCTGCGGGTAGAACTGAGGATGTGGGAATAACTCTCCTGCTAGTCCTCGGTATGCGTGGAGGTCGTCTCCTTGTTGTATGCCGATAGGGAGGGCGTCGGTGGTTTCGAGCTCATCCCAAGTGTGATGATCGATGATGTAGAGGGTGCAATAGGGGGACGCCACGCGTTCGTTGAGGTAGAGGAAGACTTGGTGACTGATAGCGTCGAGGGGGTAATCCACTGTCCACGGAACGTCGGGATAAGTCACAGGGAACCCCTTGGTCTCGGGGGTATGCTGGACGACTCACTTAAAGGGGGAGATCCCTATAGAGCGAAGAACCGATAGTGGTATTGGAAGAAGACCAAGATGCCGTTCTTGGTCTTCGCAGCTCTCTACTTATACAGTTACGCGCGGGCTTTCAAGCGCCGCTCCAATCTGTACTAGCCAATAGCGTAAGTACTGTGAACCCTAGTACAGCTATCCTAGTATGAGTCACTTTCCAAGTCATGATCCGATCCGTTATCGTACACAATCACATGCGCCGGAGCTTACCCGGCTGACTGATTCACAAGTCCATGACAATATACTGCTGACGCGGTGTCATACCCTTGACGTCAGTGTCCACTTCTGGGCCGAACGTAACATCACCCCCTTTTCAGGATCGGGCCCCAGACCGACCACGCTCCAACACTTCCCTTATTGTCGCGATCCGCTGTCCTTCCTCCGCTCCTGGACGGTACGAGTCCCGTTCGTCTTCGATGCGCTTGATGGCATTCGCGCGCTCCAGGCGCAGTACGCACTGTCGTCGGGTGACCCCAATCCTCTCGAGTTCCTCCACCTTCTTGCGCAACTCTTCCTCTTTGGCTGCGTACCCCGCCTGAAGACATCGGTAGCGGTGTATCTCCGCCGTGACCGAGAGGTCCTTCATGCCCAGAAGGGCGGCGTCTACGGATTCGCGATAGCTGCTGTCCTGGTCTAAGAAGATCAGGTCGTCGTCGGTGTAGGGTGCGGGGCTTGGATGGTCGTAGTCGGGCGCGGCATGTACGGATTTCCCATACTGCTGGTCGCTGCCCTGTCGGTAGGCGAGGACGAAGGGGTCCGCCGTAAAGACGAGCTGCGTATACCGAGCTGGGTGCAGCCGGCCCTGAGCGTCGCGGATCTGGAAGGGGATGTAGTGTACTCCCCTGTTGTGTTGGTACCCGTGGGGTGGCGGAGTTTCCACCCGAGATCGGGAAATTGGACTGTGTTCCTCCGCCTGATACCGACGGAGCGCGGGTCGAGAATTCTTCGGAGCACGCATTGGTTTCCCGTCGGTGGTGCATACCGGCGGGGTTTCGTCGTGAGTAACTGTGAGGTGAGTCCCATACGTGATATGGCGATTGAGTGGGCAATGCTCCTCTGACAGGTACCGGTCGTACTCTCGATCTTCCGGTACCGTAGTTTGGTCTTGACGGGACGGAGGTCTCGTCGGGATGTAACCTTGCGACGAAGGGGGCCGTGAATGTACGGCTGTAGGGCTTGGCGAAGGAAGAAGGGATGGTGCGGGGGAAGAGTGACGACTTCCTGCTGGTTGAAGGGGCTGGGGAACCGACATGGGTGATAGTGCTGGGGCGTTCTGTACGATGAGGGTCGGTTGTACTGAGATGGGGAGCAGGTCGTCGAGGACATAGTGTACTTGAACTGGGGACTGGGACATGAGTGTGAGGGATAGAGAGTGAAGGAGATGGGGACGTCTCTTGGGTTTTCCCCGTGCTTATATGCACTTCTCTGGCGGGGTTTAAATGTTTGAACTCCCTTATCACTTCATCAGCGAAGACGTCATCCTTCGAGACCCATTGATTATCGGAGTCCGGGTATCCGTGCCACTTTACCAAATACTGCAGTTTCTTGGTTCTGCCGAATCGCCAAGAGTCTAGAATCTTCTCGACTTCGTATTCTTCTTCTCCTCCTACCAATTCCGGTGGTGGGCGCTGATAGTTGGGGCCATGTGTGGGAGTTTCTTTGTATGGCGTCAGAAGGTCTGTATGGAATACGGGGTGGATGCTCCACTGCGTGGGAAGTTCTAGGCGATAGTTGACTGCGGACATCACCTGAGTGATCTTGAACGGGCCATGTCTTCTGGGCGCAAGCTTGGTGGTTGGTTGGTTGGTACGTAGGTGGCGTCCTTCTAACCATACCAAGTCTCCAATTTGGTATTTGGGCGTATCTTTGTGTTTGATCCACCCCTGCTGCGCTTTGATCATCAGTTCCTGGGCGCGCGTTCTAGCCTCTCTGAACTGTTTCAGGCGTAGTGCTACTTGAGGGATCGGTGAAGGGCGGTCCGTCCAGTCGGCTCGCGGGTTGTATCCCATAAGAAGGTTGAAGGGTGATTCCTTTGTCGCTTCGTTGGGCCAGTTATTGTGCGTGAATTCGGCCATTGGGAGGTATCTGGTCCAGTCGTCTTGTCGTTCGTTGACCCAGAACCTGAGGTATTGTTCCAGCCACTGGTTTGTATGTTCCGATTGGCCGTCTGTGCGAGGGTGGTAGGCCGTGGAGATATTCTGTTCGATGCCCAGTATTTTGCATAGTTCTCTTACGAACTTGGAGGCGAATCGGGGGTCTCGATCACTGATGATGCGCGACGGTAGTCCGAATCGGGTGAATACGTGTTTTACGTACAGGGCTGCGGTTCCTTCTGCCGTTATTTCTTCCAGGCACGGGATGAATATAGCTGCTTTGGAGCAGTCGTGGTCTGTTACTGTCAGTATCGAGTCACATCCCTCCGATTGTGGTAATTTGGTGATGAAGTCGAGCGCTATGGTTTGAAACGGGGTTGCTTCTGGTTTAGGGAATATTGGTTGTAGGGGAGCTCGCGTGGGTCGGTTATTGACCTTAATCCTTTGACAGTCGGCGCATCCTTTGACGTAATCCTGGGTTTCTTGCCGTAGGCCCGGCCACCAGTAGTATCGTTCTACCATTTTGATTGTTCGGTTGATCCCTGGATGTCCATGTACTGGTGGGTCATGATGCACTTGAATAATGCGCCGTCGTTCGTGTAGGTCTCCTGTTACCGCACGTCTTCCGTCTTTGTACCACGTCCCTTCGATCTTTTTGAGCTTGTGCGGATCTACCCACTTCTTGATTGTTTGTTCGTCCTGGGTGTATACTGGATATGTCGTTCCCATTTCCAGGGTGTCAATCGTTGGTTTTGTGCGAGTGGGATTTTCTGTGGTATCGATGACGTTTGCTCGAACGAAGATGTGGTCTGGCAGTACTGTGACGTGTTCGTTGTCGTTTTCCCCCTGGTCGTAGTCCGGTCGTCGTGATAGAGCATCTGCTCGGCCGTTTGCTGTGCCTTTGATGTGGTGAATTTCGACGTCGTATTCTGATAGTTCCAGTACTTCCCTTGCTACTCGTCTACTAATCTTTTGCGGAGACCTCCAGTACAGCAGGTTCATATGGTCGGAGAAAACCTTGATCTTGTGTGGTGAGCCGGCGAGGTATTGTCGCCAGTTGCGTAGGGCTTTCACGATTGCTAGGAGTTCTAGGTCGTAGATGTCGTAGTTCCTTTCGGCTGCGTTCAGAGTGTTTGAGTAGAATGCGATGGGGTGTCGTTTGTTGCTCGCATCTCGTTGGAGGAGTACCGCTCCCACTGCGTATCCTGAGGCGTCTACTTCCATTTCGAACTGTTTGTCTAGTTCCGGATGTTTGAGTACCGGTTCGCTTGTTACTAGGCTCTTGAGTTTGTCGAACGCTTGTTGTTGTTCCGTTCCCCATTGCCATTCCGTGTCTTTTCGGGTCAGTTTGTTGAGGGGTCGTGCATGCATGGCAAAATTTCTGATGAAAGCACGGTAGAAGTTACAAAATCCCAGGAATGATCATACTTGCTTTACGGTTTTTGGAGTTGGCCATTCTTTGATTCCCGAAATTTTGACGGGGTCCATGCGGATCACCCCCTTTTCAATGATTACCCCCAGGTAATCGAGGGAAGAAGAGTGAAAGGTGCATTTCTCTGGTTTCAGGTATAGGTCGTGTTGTTCCAGTAGGTCCAGTATGTCGTGCACTGCTTCAGTGTGCGCTTGTTCTGTTGAGGCAGTTGCGACTCCAATGTCGTCCATGTATACTCGGATTATTGTCCCTTTGGTTTCATGATATTCGATGAGGGGTTTGAATATGTGGTTCATCATCGTTTGAAACGTGGAGGGGGAGTTGGTCATTCCAAAATACATTACCAGTGGTTCGAAGAATCCGTGCTTGGTTTTGAATGCCGCTTTTCCTTGGTCTCCGTCGTTGATCAGTATGTTGTTATACCCCCATCGTACGTCGAATTTGGAGAATATCCACCCGCCGCTCAAGTCGGCGATTAGTTCTGGGATTAGCGGGAGTGGGTATTGGTTGCGTATGGTCCATTTGTTCAGGGTTCGATAGTCCTGTACCGGGCGTAGTTTTCCGTCCTTCTTTTTGACAAAAAAGAAAGGGGATGCGTACGGAGATTTGGAGGGTCGTATGTATCCTTTTGCCAGTTGTTCGTCCAGAAATTCCTTCAGTGCCTTGTCCTCTGCTTGGTTTACCGGGTATATCTTGCAGTCGATTGTGTCCGGTGCGTCGGGTTTGAGCTCTATGGCGTGGTCCCATGGTCGGGAAGGGGGAAATCTGTGGGATTCTTCCTCGCTGAATACTTTTGCGTGTCTTTGGTATTCTGCTGGTATCTCCTTTTTCTCCGTGTATTGTTGTGCCGATATTGCCATTTCCGTTGCCGTAGTTCGTAGGTGTACAGGGAGTGATTCTTCTTCCAGTTCCTGGTATATCTGGTTGTTAGTGTTGTCCGTATACTGGGTAATGAGTCGTCGTATTTCGATTAGGTTATTGCGTCGGGGGTTTGTTGTTCGTAGTATGATGGGGTATTGTTTGGTATCCAATGTAGCCGTTGCCCATTGAATCCTTGGTTGGAACATGGCTAGCCAAGGATACCCAAGTATGAGGTCTTCCCCTCCTACGTTGGTTACTAAGAATCTAATGTCCTTTTGTTTCCCGTCAGTCTGGATGTTTAGGTCTATGTAGTGGGTGATTTTCCCCCCTTTGTTGTGTGTTCCATCTATATTCCAGATGTTTCGGGGGCGTTCTAGTTCTTTGGTCCCTAGACGCATTCTTTTGATGAAATCCGGGTGTATAAAATTGTCTGTTGCCCCGGAGTCGACTAGTGCTTTCTTTTCGGCCATGAAGTAACTCGTGCGGATCGAAACTGGAACATGCATAGATCGATAGCGCGTTATGAAAGACGAGTTACAATTGACTGCCCTCACCCAGGCCGTTGGGTTCAGGCGTCCTGAAAATCCGGATTCCCTGCCATGTTTCTGGCGAACATTTCTCTTCCCTCCTCCTCTAGGTTTGCGATCCTGCCCATTATGTCCTCTACTCGTTGTTGGGAGGTGGTGCCGCTGTTTGCTTGTGCGGGTTCATCAAGGTTAATGAGTGGTTCCCCTACGACGCTCTGTGGAGCGGAGGGTATTTCCTCGATGTAGGCGGTTCTTCCTTGGAGCGTTGCGCGGTTGCGCGGTTGACGTGGCTGTGTGCATTCTCGTGAGAAGTGACCTTTCTGGTTGCAGTTGTAGCAGGTGACGTCCCTGCTGTTAAATATTCCTCGTCCTCCACGTCCTCTGCTCAGGAACCCTCCCCGGGGTGCGAATGGCGGTCGTCCTTGGGTGTAATCCCTCCATTCTTGGGGATTGTTAGGGTTTGCTTCTTCCGAACCCGCGACTCTAGCGCGGATTCTTCCTGGGGTGGTATCCATCGCGTCGGGGTGGTTGCGGTATTGCTGCCATCCCTGTTGTCTCGTAGGGGGCTGGAATCGTGCTGGTTGTCCCTGTTTGGGACGTGCGTTGATTTGGGGTTGCCTTCCAAACCCGTCTGTTCTGGCCTTCATGTGAATGTAGCGCTTTTATTGTTCGATGGCTGCGGTCTTCCACTGTTGGTAGGTGTGGGGACTGTGGAACTGGTATGCGTTTCGGTAGAGGTCCATTGGTAGTCCTCTTGTGAATTTGTCCAAGACTAGAGGTTCGTCTAGACGGTAGTCAGCCTGTCGGACCAACTTTTCGAATTTAGTGACGTAGCCGTCTATGTCGGTTCCCGTCATTCTGAACCCTTTGTCTAGTTCTAGCCGGGCTCTTTCTTGTTCCATGTTGTCGCGGAATTGTCGTTTGAAAGCTAGTTCTACTCCGGCCCATAGCCATGTGTCGTGGCGGTCAATGTGACCGTCGAGCCATTTCTGGGTTTCTGTGGTCCATTCGTCGACTAGTGGTCCTTGGATGTAGGTGAGGAACATCATTGCTTTGACGTAGGGGATTTGCAGGCTTCGATTGGCGAAGTTGACTCCTACATATCGTTTCCATTGGGTGAGGAATGCTTCCGCTTTGTCGCGATCTCCAGTGAATACTGCTGGTTCCTTTCCTATGAATTTGTCGGTGGTTGCGTTGTTGGGAATTTGAGCGATGTTGATGGGTTGTCCTCCGTCGTCTCCTCCTCCTCCTCCTCGATCTTCGTCTCCTGGGTCTCCTCCCGGGGGTCCGCGATTTTCTGGTTCTTTGAACAGCGCTGTTCTGGCGTGGGTCTCCTGGGTAATCGTTTGAGACATGTTGGTGGGAATGGACTTAGCAATTTCCTCTAGGGTAGTTTCTTCTGTCTCGTCTTTGATGATCCGAATTTCCTCGGGGTTGCTTGCGAGTGAGGGAGATGGTGCTGGGGTCTTGGGTGTGGGGGATCGGGCTGGTTCTTCTTCTTGTCTGTCGATGATACCCCACTGGTCTCTGGTTACTACGTTGTTGACTGTGATGTCGAGGTTGAGACTGGAGGTTGCGGGTCGTGTTATCTGGTATTTGTTGTGGAGGTCGTCCCACTTGATTTCGGTCCAACAGGTGTTCTCGAAGTTGAACTCTACTGGGATGATCTGTTGTTGATTCTGTCGGTTATAGTAGTAGGTGACGTAGCCTGGATCCTCTGCGTCGTCTTTCCAAAATGCGGATTGTAGGTATCTTTTGGGTACGTTCCGTTCTCCTCTTCTGTCGATGTGGTAGGGCCTGAATGGTACCCAGTAGTCTTTGGTTGTCTGAAGATTGGCCACGGTGGATCTTGGTCTTAATGTAACGTCTACCACGGACGTCTGCCTGACTTAGGCTTCTCGAGGGGTGGCGAATCTAACGAGGGGGTAGAAGAGGCGGTTGACTCTGCTCTGCGGGTAGAACTGAGGATGTGGGAATAACTCTCCTGCTAGTCCTCGGTATGCGTGGAGGTCGTCTCCTTGTTGTATGCCGATAGGGAGGGCGTCGGTGGTTTCGAGCTCGTCCCAAGTGTGATGATCGATGATGTAGAGGGTGCAATAGGGGGACGCCACGCGTTCGTTGAGGTAGAGGAAGACTTGGTGACCGATAGCGTCGAGGGGGTAATCCACTGTCCACGAGGAACATCGGGATAAGTCACAGGGAACCCCTTGGTCTCGGGGGTATGCTGGACGACTCACTTAAAGGGGGAGATCCCTATAGAGCGAAGAACCGATAGTGGTATTGGAAGAAGACCAAGATGCCGTTCTTGGTCTTCGCAGCTCTCTACTTATACAGTTACGCGCGGGCTTTCAAGCGCCGCTCCAATCCGTACTAGCCAATAGCGTAAGTACCGTGAACCCTAGTACAGCTATCCTAGTATGAGTCACTTTCCGAGTCATGATCCGATCCGTTATCGTACACAATCACATGCGCCGGAGCTTACCCGGCTGACTGATTCACAAGTCCATGACAATATACTGCTGACGCGGTGTCATACCCTTGACGTCAGTGTCCACTTCCGGGCCGAACGTAACAGCTGGATACCACTCCTCGAGCTCCTCTGGTTGGTCGTTCACCGCACGCGCATCGTCGCGGTGAACTGGGCTCATCTCTCGAGGATCCTCGTTATCCTTGTCGCTGCCCGATCGAGTTGTTCCAACCGCCATGCTTTGGCCTTGAACTTCCACCCGCGTAGGTTCTTCATCCTCTTCCATAGCTCCTGATCCGACTCCGGCATCTTCGGACTCAGCCTTGACCCTGTACTTGATTCGTACTGGGAGAGGTCCAGGTGAGGCGTCTTCACTACCTCGGAGAGCTTCACGAAGCCGATCAACTTCGGCCTGCATATAGGGGGCAGTGTTGAGGCGTTGTCCCTCTTGGCTGAGGAGCCAGTAGGTGGCTGGCACATTGGGGTTGTCGATGTCGGTGACGGATGCGATGTTGTCCATGGCTTGGCGAAACTCTTTGTAGGTGAGATTGTCGACGAGGTGGGGAGCGAGTGGGGTGCACGAGGAGACGGGGGAAACAGTTGGGGAGGACATGTCGTGATGTGAGAGAGATCCAGGTTGGGAGAATGAGAGTGACTTAGTGTCCAGCGAGGTCCTTATATCGTGCCCTCGTATCTCGTTCAAACTCCGCCAAGGCTTCATCCGCTGTCAAGTTGTCCTTGTTGACCCACTGATTATCCGAGTCCGGGTAGCCCTTCCATTTCACAAGGTATTGCCGTTTCCTGCTTCTGCCGAAGAGCCGAGTGTCTAGAACACGTTCGATTTCGTATTCTTCTTCGCCTCCCACAAGATCCGGTGGCAGGCGTGTGAAGTTCTCTCCATGCATAGGGGTCTCGCGATAGGGCGTGAGTAAATCGATATGAAACACGGGGTGAATGCTCCACTGCGTGGGAAGCTCCAGTTGGTAATTGATGGGTGATAGTACCTTGCTGATTTTGAAGGGGCCATGCCGTCGCGCCACGAGTTTCGCGGTTGGCTGGTTGGTATGTAAGTGGCGGCCTTCTAGCCATACCTGGTCACCTTCCCGATACTGGAGCGTGTTTCGATGTTTGATCCACATGGATTGTGCCTTTTTGATCAGGTGTTGGGCTTCGTTCCGTGCTTCGCGAAATTGTTGAAGTCTCGTGTTCACCTGCGGGATGGGGGATTGCTCATCCATCCAATCAGCACGCGGATCATATCCCATTATAAGCGAGAATGGGGACTTCCTTGTTGCCTCGTGTGGCCAGTTGTTGTGCGCGAATTCCGCCATAGGTAGGAAGTGCGCCCAGTTATCTTGACGCTTGTTGGCCCAGAACCTGAGATATTGTTCTAACCACTGATTGGTTCGTTCCGATTGTCCGTCGGTTCTCGGGTGGTACACTGTGGATATGTTCTGGTAGATTCCGAGTATGCGGCATAGTTTGTGGGTAAACTTTGATGCGAATCGCGGGTCTCGGTCGCTAATGATTTTTGCTGGCAATCCGAATCTCCTAAAGACATGGGTTACGTACAGGGCTGCGGTTTCTTCTGCCGTGATTTCTTCGACACATGGTATGAAGATGGAGGCCTTGGTACAGTCGTGGTCCGTGACGGTGAGTATTGAGTCATGCCCGTGGGATACTGGAAGTTTAGTAATGAAATCCAGTGCTATGACTTCGAACGGCTTAGCATCGGGGATCGGTGTGATGGGTACCAATGGGGCGCGCGTGGGTCTGTTGTTCACTTTGTGTCTCTGGCATTCCGCGCATCCTTTCATGTATTCGGTGACATGTTCCAGCATGTGTGGCCACCAGTAGTGTCGTCCGATGATTTGGGACGTCCTCTTGATCCCTGGGTGTCCGTAAACTGGGGGGTCATGGTGGTTGCGAATGATCGTGCGCCATAGTGAAAGTTCACCCGTTATTACTCATGCTCCCTGTCTGTACCACAATCCGTCAACTTTTTTGAGGTGATGCACGTCGGTCGACCCATGGGAGTATTTGCCTTTCATCTTGGGTATGGTCCTTGGGGAGCTGGGTGAGCACGGCCCTTACAAACACTTTGTCTGGGAGTACCACTACTCCGTTGTTGTCCTGGTCTCCTCGGTCATAGTCCGGTCGTTGAGATAGAGCATCAGCTCGTCCATTGTTGGTTCCTTTGATGTGGTGGATCTCGAAGTCATATTCCATTAGTTCCAACACCTCTCTGGCCACTCGTCGACTTATCTTTTGTGCGGATCTCCAGTGTGTAAGGTTAGGGTGGTCCGAGAAGATTTTGACTTTATGCGGCGATCCGGCGAGTAAGGGTCTCCAGTGTCTGAGAGCTTTGACAATCGCTAGGAGTTCCAGATCGTATATGTCGTAATTGCGCTCAGCCTCGTTGAGGGTGGCCAAGTAGTATCCAACCGGGTGTCGCTTTCTGTCGTTCTTCTTTTGGAGTAGTACCGCTCCTACTGCGAATCCGGATGCGTCTACTTTGAGTTCGAATTGATCGGTTAGGCAAGGGTGTGCCAGTACGGGTTCCTCGGTGACCAGTGTCTTGAGTTTCTGGAATGCATGTTCTTCTTCTGTTCCCCATTGCCAATCTGCGTCCTTCCTCATAAGCTTATTGAGTGCTCGTGCGTGCATGGTGAAACCGCGAATGAAGAGACGGTAAAAATTGCAGAATCCCAGGAATGAACGGACGTCTCTGACCTTTGTTGGGCGTGGCCAGTCTTTAATACCGGAAATTTTTACCGGGTCCATGCGAGTTACCCCCTTTTCAAGGATTACCCCCAGGTAATCCATTCGCGGTGAGTGGAAGAGGCACTTCTCCAGTTTGAAGTAGAGATTGTGATCCATAGCGACTTGGAGAATGTTGCAGACTGTGTTGATATGTGCTTGAAGGCCCGCATTCTCATGCGTGGTGATACCGATGTCGTCCATGTATACCCGTATAATGGTGCCCAATAGTTCGTGTTTGGCGATGGTAGGTCCCAATATCTCGTTCATCATGGTTTGGAATGTGGCCGGCGAGTTCGTAAGTCCGAAGTACATTACTAGCGGTTCAAAAAGTCCGTACCGCGTTTTAAAGGCCGCTTTTGGCTCGTCTCCTGGCTTAACGCGTATGTTGTTGTACCCCCAATGGACGTCCAGTTTAGTGTAGATATGGCCGTTACCCAGGTCATTGATGAGTTCTGACATGAGCGGGAGTGGATATTGGTTACGAATTGTGCACGCATTGATCTTCCTATAGTCCTGAACGGGGCGAAGTTTTCCGTCCTTCTTCTTAATGAAGAAGAATGATGATGCGTAGGGTGACTTGGAGGGGCGGATGTATCCCATCTTTAATTGTTTGTTGAGCCATGTCTTGAGTTGGGCGTCTTCGTCTTGTGTCATGGGGTAAATCTTACAGTCGATCGTGGCTGGCGTGCCCGGTTTGAAGTCGATAGCGTGATCCCATGGTCTAGATGGCGGGAAGCGGTGAGATGCTTCTTCGCTAAATGTTTTGGCGAAACGTTGGTAAGGAGCTGGGATCACTGCGGCCACTGTATTTTGTTTAGTGGCGATGGCGAGTTCCGTGGCAGTGGTACGTAGCTGGCATTCGTTTTCCAACTCTTGAACTATGCTTTCTTTTTCATCATTCGTAAAGGTTCGCGCGATGGTAACTTCGTCGTCTGTGGTTACTCCTGCAATGACCGTGCAAGGCTTGGAGGGGTTGATGGATTGGATGACTATGGGAAGCGTGTCTTCGTGAATCGTGGCATGTGTCCAACTGATAGTGGGTTCGTAGGTAGCGAGCCAAGGGTATCCTAGTACCAGGTTTTCGTTTCCGATGTCGGTGACGAGGAATCGAATGGTTCTGTGGATGCCTTTTGTCTGTACGTCTAAGTCCACGAAATGAGTGATGGACCCAGCTTTATTCTCCGTGTTGTCTATATTCCATATTTTCTTTGGGCGTTCCAATACTTGGAGTCCCAGCCCCATTCGTTTAGCAAATGCAGGTCTTATGAAATTGTCAGTGGCTCCGGAATCTACGAGCCCTTTTATGTCGGCCATTGAGTAACTGGTGCGAATCGAGACTGGAATTCTAAGAGACCGAAAGCGAGTCATGATTACAGAGTTACAATTTGTTGCCCTTACCCAGGCCGATGGGTTCAGGCGTCCCAAAAATCCCCTTTCTCCCATAGATCTTGGAGAATCAGGTCCTTGACCTCGTCGCTCGCTCCTCTAACCCCTTCAAGCCAGCTGCTTGCTGTCTGCTGTGGCTCTGCAGTGTGGGCCACTTGGGCACGTGGTTCTTGACTGTAGTAGTCTGTTTCCATACTACGACTGTTGCTTGCGGGGCGCCACTGCTGCGGTTGCCTTGGTTTCCTGGGGCGGTTACAGTTCCGTGAGATGTGTCCTGCTCCATTGCAGTTGTAACAGATCACTTCCCTCATGTCTCTACGAGGGGCGTTTCCACCCTGTCCCGGTCCTGTACGAGGTGGGAATGGCGGTCGTTGGTATGTGTTGTGATTGAGGTCTCCTACTTCTGCTAGGTGGGCACGGGATCGATCCGCGGAGGTGTCCATGGCGTTTGGATCGTACCTGGGCGGCTGGTTTCGGGGTGCATTCCATGGTGATCCTCCAAAGCGCGGAGGTGGATTGAAATGAGGTGGTGGACCTCTGGGTGGTCCTTGCGTAGGTGTGGATATACCCAAGCGAGCGCGAAGGTGAATGTATTGTTTCTGGCGTCGAAGCGCCGCGTCCTTCCATTCCATGAAGGTAGTGGGTCCGTCAAGCTTGTAGACCTTGGTGAAGAGTTTGCTCGGTAGTCCGGCCGTGAAGCGATCGATGGTTTGTTGATCGTCGAGGCGATAGTCAGCTTTCCGGCATAGCTGTTCGAAATTTGTGACGTACGAGTCAACATCGTCTCCGATCATCCTGAAGCCTTTAGCTAGGTCTGCTTGTGCTTGCTCTTGTTCCAGCATGTTGGAGAACTGATCTGCGAATCCCGCGGATAATGTCTCCCATAGGTATTCGTCGTACCTATCCCTTCCTCTTCGTACTTCAGTGTTGAGCCATTGGAGAAAACCCAGCGTCCAGTTAGCAACGGATGGGCCTTTGATGTATCCCAGGAATATGAGACATCTTTTGTATACGTTGACCATACTCGGATTGTCGAAATTGAGTCCCCAGTAGGCGTGCCATTGCGTGAGGAAAGATTCGTAGTCAGTCCTGTCCCCTTTGAAAACGGTAGGCGTCTCGCCTTTGAGTCTAGAAGTAGGGGCACCCGGCGCCACTACTCCTCCCGGCATTCCTCCTCCGGGTGGTCCTCCTCCACCTCCCGGTGGTCCTCCTCCACCTCCCAGCGGTCCTCCTCCGCCTCTCGGTGGTCCTGCTCCGAATCCTCCCGGGAATCCTCCCATTGGTCGTCTGGGTGGTCGTCCTCCTCCCCCTGGCGGTGGATTGCCCCTTGGTGGGTCAGGTTGATCCGGTCCTATGGCACGGAATATAGCCGCATCATCTGCGGTCATACGATGTCCCATTTCTGGATGAATGGGGAGTAGTAGTTGTTCGGCTTCTTCTCTCGTCCTACAGATCTCTTCTTCCACTGCCTCGTTGGTAATGGTTTCTGTGGCTGTGGCCATAATGTCTGGGGGGTGTACGTGGATGATCTCTGGTTGCGAAACGGGGATAGACTCAGCTAGGCGTGTGACTTCTTCTACTTTGGAGTCTTCTTCTTCTTCGGTATGCTCTCCCTCTTCGCTAGTTTCTGAGGGTGCTGATGTTCTTGGTTCCGATGTGCTCGGTTCTTCTTCCGGTTGTCCGTTGATGTGGCCCCACTGTTCTCTGGTGGGTAGGTTGCGAGCGTCGATGTCGCAGTTGTAGAGTCGGCCTGCTGGGCGTACTATGTCCCACCTGTTGTCGATCGGGTTCCACGTAATCTCAGTCCAACAAGTATTTTCGAAGTTGAACTCAACTGGTCTGAACCTCGTAGGTCCTGATGCGAAATCGACGAAATATCCTGTGTCTCCGTGATATTCTCTCCACCTGGCTGCTCCTAAGAATTGTGCTGGTACATTGCAGTCTCCTCGTCGTTCGAGGGAATAGGTCCTAAAGTTAGTCCACTGATCTCGAGTTGTAAACGCCACAATGAGAGGAGAAAGTGGTGATTCAAAGAAGACCAAGATGGCTTATCTTGGTCTTTACGAGCTATCTTTTATACATGTACGAGGACACTTTAAAGCTCCTCCCGAATCCGTACTATGAGTAGCGATAAGAGCTCGAACCCTATTACCGCTATCCTAGGAATGAGTCATGCCACTGCAGCATGTGATACTACTACGCTGACTGATACAAATGTCCATGACACATTACTGCTTACTACAGGAGTCATCGCCGTATAGTGAGGGTCCACTTCACATACCGTAACATCGGGGCAATCTCTGACGAGGTGGTCCTTGGACCGACACTCGTAACATCTGCGACGACGCGTGCTGCCTTCCCCTTGAAGGCGCGGCATCTCGCTGGGCCCTCCAGTGCATGGTGGTAGTGGCATCTCATCTGCACTATCAGCGTGGAGTTCGGATGAGTGTCAGGGGCATGTGGGTTTGGTCATCAGCTCCACATATCGGTCGCTGATGAGGGGGATAATACGGGCATACTGCAACCTCTTCTGTACACTCGACATGTTCATGTCGAGGTGGAATTGGTCCTTCGTCACCTCCACCTCCAGTCTGCGGAGGTCGTCCCGGCGCACCTTGAGTGCATCTTGCGCTTTGAGACAGGTGCGTAGGCGGGAGACGTCCGCATGTAGCGTGGGGTAGTGGAGGGAAGAGATCACCTCGTTGATCACGATGTGACGAGGGTTGTGAGGGTGGAATAAATCCACCTGCTGGTCCGTGACGTGTTGCGGGAGTTGGTTAGCTTGGACGGTACGCAGGTAGATGGATGTGATGTAGCAAGGTTCCCCCTTGCCCATGGTTCCCACGACTTCCTGATAGTCTTTTCGGTAATAGATGTACCGTGCCACCTCCTTCTTACCCGGCTCTCCAATCATGAGTGGGTGGAACCGTGGGGAGGTGGGGTCGTTGAGGAAATATGGGATGCCCGGCTCCCCTGACTTGTCCTCTTCCTCGTTGTCGAGGAGGGCAAAGCGACGGTCAGGGACGGCAAGCTCCACTGTGGGGTGAGGGGTGAATACGTGGTCTATGCCAGGTGGGAATGGGGGTAGTGGAAGGTCGGATTGGTGGAGTGTGCTCAGCGTGGGTGGTGAAGTGAGTGGGGGTGGAGACGTAGGCTTGGGGGATTCTGGCGACTCAGCCGGTTCAGCAATGGTGGGGAGGGAAGTGTCGGGGTCAAGCGTGAACTCCAGCAACGGTTCCGGCGTAACAATGCACGAGTGGGGGGTGTATACGTCGTATCCCATAACCGGGACACCAGTCTCTTGGGATGGTACGGTTAAGTTCTTGAGGATGATTTGAGATGGGGGGCGAATGGGCACAGTGGTGACGATGGGTGTATCAGACATGAGGGTTTCTGGGATGATCATGGACAGTGAGAGTGGGTAGAGGGGGTGCATCTTTTATATCTTTCGTCCAGCCCCTTCGGCGGTAGGATTTTGCTGGTAAAACTCGGCGATCAGGTCAGGTGCGTGATGGACGTTATCGAGTGGTTCCCATGAGCTGTCACTCATGGGAAATCCCTTCCACTGGATCAGGAACTGAAACTTGCGCCCTCGGCCATAAAGGCGAGATTGTAACACACGTTCCACTTCGAATTCCTCTTCGCCTTCGATCAAGTCAGGTGGCAGTCGTGTGAAGTTAGCTCCATGAAGTTCCGTCTCCTTATAGGGCGTGAGGAGGTTCGCATGGAACACGGGATGTATCTTCCATGTCTTTGGAAGGTCTAGTTCGTACGAGACTGCCGATAAGACTTTCTTGATTCGGAACGGTCCGTGACGTTTTGGGGCAAGTTTTGCGGTGGGGTAAAAGGTTTGGAGGTTCGTCCCCTCCAACCAGACTTGAGCGCCTTCCATGTAGGGTATGAAGCGCATCTTTCCCCTTTTTGCCATGAGTTCTTGCGCATGCTTGATACAGTCTTGTGCGTGTTGGCATCTGATGTTCATTTCTTCGAGTTGTTGATCGACTGATGGAGTTGAGGTGGGTTTCGACATCCACGTGGTGCGCGGTTCCCACCCCATGATCAACGAGAATGGGGAATGCTTGGTCATGGCATTCGGCCACGAGTTATGCACGAAATGCGCTATTGGGAGTGCCTCTGCCCAGTTGTCCTGTTGCACGTTGCTCCAGTGACGGAGATACTGTTCTAGCCACTGGTTAGTGCGCTCGGACTGTCCATCTGTCTGCGGATGGTATGTGGAGGAGATGTTCTGACAGATTCCCAGCGTCTTACACAGGTCCTTCATGAAGGCGGACGTGAAGCGTGGGTCTCGATCCGTGATCATCTTTCGGGGAATGCCGTAGTGTGGGTAAATGTGGTGGAGGTAGAGTCACGCCACTCCTTCCACAGTGATCGTCTCATTACATGGGATGAAGATGGCCGCTTTTGAACAATCATGGTCTGTGATGGTGAGGATGGAGTCATACCCATCAGACAGGGGTAACTTCGTGATAAAGTCCATTGTTACGACTTCGAATGGTTCTGCATCAGGGTCTGTAGTAATGGGGAAGAGATGTGGTTTTTGTTGGTGGGGGTTGATTTTGTTGGCTTGGCACATTGCACAGCCCTTGACATATTCCTCCACGTCTTTCCACATATTTGGCCACCAGTAATCACGTTGCAGCGTGTTTGCGATTCCGGGGTGTCCCATGCTAGGCATATCGTGGAAAAAGGTAATTACCCCCTGTAACGCCACCACGGACGTTTAGTCTGACTTAGACTACGAAAGGGCGTTCACGACTTAGCAGATATTCCGATATAGATCACGTGACTTGAACACGTGATTAGGGACTTGTATTCTGAGGTACACGGCGCTCAGCGTGGCACGTGACTTCCGTATATACCAGGACGTTTCCGAGTCACTGGATATAGTCGATGATAGACGTCTTGCTCAAGGGAGACAAGCGAACTCGGACGAAGAGAGAGGAGAAGGATGTGGTGAATTGAAGAAGACCAGGATGGCGATCCTGAGTCTTCGACTACTACTCTTTATACAAATACGAGGTAGCTTTAAAGCTCCTCCCGAAACCGTACACCGAATAGTCAAAGTAGCTCAAACCCTACTACGGCTGTACTAGTAATGAGTCATGCCTTAAAGGCATGTGATATCCAAGTCCGCTTACTGATACAAGAAGTCCATGACGTATTACTACTTACAGGGGAGTCATCGCCCATGAGTAAGAGTCCACTTCACCTCGACCGCAACACCCCCCGTTTAAGATTGTTGTCGCCCACAACAATGAGAGCGTCTCCTTTCCACCAGAGACCTTGGTGCTTTTTCAGGTTGTGGGGTTCAACCCACACGAGGACAGCTTTCTCGTCCATATTTTGGGCGATCTGCGTCCAGATGTCCATGTCATGCATTGACATCTGGGTTGCACGTATGAATCGGTCAGCAGGGAGGATGATAACGTCGTTGTTGTCCTCCTTGTTGGGCTCGTAGTCAGCTCGTCATGAGAGGGCATCCGCACGACTGTTTTTTATACCAGGTACGTGCTTCAGCACGAAGTTGTACTCTGATAACTCCAAAAACTTGCGCGCCACTCGTCTGCTGATTTTTCGTGGGTCTTTCCAGTACTGCAGATTGGCGTGGTCGGTATGGATGATGATTTTATGGGGGGAGCCAACTAGGTAGGTGCGCCACGCTCGTAGCGCCTTAACCACCGCCAGTAGTTCTCTGTCATAGATGTCATAGTTACGTTCCGCTTCCGTTAGTGATTCGGAATGGAACGCAACTGGGTGCATGTGCTGATCAGGTCCTAGTTGGTTAAGTACAGCCCCTAGGGCTACATTGGACGCATCCACCTCGAGTTCAAATGGTTTCGTGAGGTCGGGGAATAGGAGTGTAGGTTCTCGGCCGATGCATCGTCTGATATTATCGAATGCATCCTGCTGCTTCTGGTCCCAATGCCAGGGGGTATCTTTCTTTGTGAGGTCGTGTAATGGGCGAGCGAGGGTGGAGAATCCTCAGATAAACCGCCTGTAGAAGTTGCAGAAGCTGAGGAAGGTGCGTACTTCCCTGAGGCTTCTTGGAGCTGGCCATTCTAGGATCCCCCGTACTTTAACGGGGTCCATCCGGACATTCCCGTGCCGATGATGAGTCCGAGGTATTCGATTTCTAATACCTCGAACTCGCATTTCTCTGGCTTGATGTATAGGTCGTGCTCTTCGCAGAGACGTAATACCTCATGCAACACGTCTCTATGCTGGGCGTGGTTGAGCGCAGTGGCGATTAGGATGTCATCCATGTAGACGATCACTAATCCGAGTAGGATGAGGTCTCAGAAGATGTAATCCATCATCGCCTGGAACGTTGACAGAGAGTTGGTAAGGCCAAAGTACATAACCAGGGGTTTGAACAGCCCTCAGTTCGTTTTAAACGCTGCCTTATGCTCATCTCCTGGCTTGACCCGTACATTGTTGTAACCCCACCTAACATCGAGCTTGGAAAATAGTCGGGCTCCTCGTATACGGTCGATGAGTTCAGGAATGAGAGGAAGGGGATAGTGGTTGCGGATGGTGATTTCATTCAACCGCCTGTAGTCTTGGACGGGTCTCAACTTTCCATCTTTCTTTTTGATGAAGAAGAATGGTGACGCGTAAGCGGATTTAGAGGGTCTGATATACCCCTTGTCCAGCTGCTCAGTGAGGAACATAGTAAGCGCCTCTTCCTCATTTTGTGCCAGCGGATATACTTTACAATCCAACGCTGGCGGGGCGTTTGGGAGCAGATCAATAGCGTGGTCCCATACTCGTGAAGGGGGGAATCGGTGCAACGCTTCTTCGCTGAAGACCTTATGATGGCGTCGATACTCCACAGGTACCAACTCCTCATATATGTGTTTAGGTCTTTTTGCCGCCTCTCGCTGGGCTAGCTCCGAGGCTGTTGTCGTTTTTTGCAGGAATGCGATATAGGGATCCCGCTCATCGTCCATGAGCTGTTCCCATGCCTCCTCATCAAGTTCATACGTCTCCAATGCCTGTATGGATGCTTCCATAGGCATGGCTTCGTCTGACAGATGAAGGCTGGAAATGACGACCGGTTGAAACTCCTCATTCAACGTCGCTTCTCCCCATCGTATCTGTGGCTCGAAGGCCGTGAACCAGGGATACCCGAGGATCACCTCGTCTCTTCCTAAATTTGTGATTAGGAAACGAAGCATCTTGGTTTCTTTCCCCGTTCGCACGGTGAGATCGGTGTAGTGTGTGATCTCTCCGTCTTGATTGTTCGTCCCATCTACGTTCCAAATGCGGATGGGATGTGAGATGTTTCAGGTGGATATCTGGAGTTGTTTGAGCAGTGTCGAACAAATGAAGTTGTCGGTTGCTCCGGAGTCTACTAAGACTTGTCGTTCGGCCGTTGCGTGTGCAGATTTAAACAGAACTGGGATTCGCATGGATCGATATCTGCTAGTGTACACGTTTAGGTTTAATGCTCTAGCCCAGGCCGCCGGGTTCAAGCGTCAAGAAAATCCTCTCATCCAAAGAGTTTGTCCACCATGAGGTCCCTGACCTCCTGTGTCTGCGCTTTCATCGCAGTGATCTGCGCATCCGCCTGCTCTTCATTCGAAAGTACGCGATTAGAAGATACGGTGATAGAATGGATGGCAGGAGTTGGTACGTTTGGAGTCGTGGTAAGGGAGGAGGGTCCGGTGGTGGGGGCAACAGCTGCGCACGTTCCCTTTTGTGGGCAGTTACGCGACAAGTGCCCTTGAGCACGACATCTAAAACATCGTCCCTCCTTCTGAAGCTGGGCCTTATCTCCGTCAGTAAGTGCCACAGAGGCTCTGGTGCATCCAACCTCCATGGTGTTTGGGTTTCTGTTTTGGTGGAGGGCCTGGACCCACTGCTCTCAGCTGCGTCCATTCTTCCTTCTGCATTGGGGTTTATTCTTTCCCAAGCGGTCCTTTAAAAGCAAGTATTCAGCTTGCTGTAGACGCGCGGCCACTTTCCAATCATCCCATGTGATCGGATGTTGGAAGCGCGTGGCGTTGATTACTAACTGGTCTGGGAGTCCATCCTGGAACATTTCCAGGGTCGTGGCTTCATCGGGGTTGTATCCCGCTTTGTGGACTAGGTTGGAAAACGTAGCCATGTAGGTGTCGATATCTTCTCCCTTCATAGTTAGAGTCTGCAAACTCTTCCGGGCTTTGGTTCGTTCCGCCATATCGGTATAGGACTGCATAAATCGATCACGAACAGTGTTCCACAGGTTCATTTCTGTCATTAGAACTCCTGTGTTTCGCTGGTCCTCAAGCCAAGCGAACTGCTCTGTGACCCAATCATCGACAAGGGGGCCGCGGATATAAGAGAGG
Organism: Lactarius sanguifluus; assembly: GCA_021527775.1. Taxonomy (NCBI): domain Eukaryota; kingdom Fungi; phylum Basidiomycota; class Agaricomycetes; order Russulales; family Russulaceae; genus Lactarius; species Lactarius sanguifluus. The sequence continues at coordinate 17,331 of JAKEYF010000183.1, read as the reverse complement.
AAGGTCATTGCGCGGGGATAAGGGATGGCAAGCTGGTCGATGGTGGGGTTCATTTCTCGATAGAGATTGAACGCAAGCATAAACTGCTTGCTTTTTTCTCGGTCTCCATTAAATTCGGGAGGTGGGTTTCCCCCTAAGCGTCCGTGTCCTCCGGGTGCGGGCGGGATTGCGGCTGGTGCGGCTCCAACGGGGGGAATAGGAGCGCCACCTGCTCCACCGCCCCCGCCTCCTCCACCACCTGCGCCGCCTCCTCCACCGCCTGGCGCACTTCCTCCACTAGCGCCGCCACTCGGGAGACTTCCTCCAGGAGCTGTGCTTCCGCCACTAGGAGCTGCTGCTCCACTTGACGGGCCGCCGCTAGGAGTGCCTCCACTACCAGAAGGAGCTGGTCCTCCACTTGTAAGGGTTGTGCTTGCCGCGGCATAGGTTTGGGACATTGGCTGGGGCACAAGATCGGGGAGAGGGAGAGGGGGTAGGGTCGTTGTTGGTATGGAGACACTGGGAGAGTCGGGGTCTGAATCGATGTCGATTCCTTTCGGGTTGTTGGTTTGTATGGGCCCAACGTGTAGATCGAGGGGTACTGGTCCGATGGTATACCAGCTTCCTTCTCTGGCCGAATAATCGATGAAAGCCCAGAGACGTTTGTCCTCGAGATAATGAATCTGGAGGTATTCCTTCTTTCTTGGATTGAAGATAAAGTATCCTTCAACTCCGTTGACTTCTGCCCAGACGGCTGCTCCTTTAATACGGTCAGAGAGTTCGTCGGTAGTGAACCGGGTAATATATTCCGGTTGAAACTTCGATCGGGCACGACTAGATGTCGCCACTGTGAGAGACTTGACTTAATGTAACGCCACCACAGGGGCGTTAAGTACGACGTGTACTTCAGTTAAGTCACGGACGGTAACGGGATAGGAGCGAGTCAGTTACGACTCAGTTCGATGGTGAACAAGTACCACTTGGCCTCCGTGGACACAAGGGTAATAGCAGAGACAGGCTCAAGCGCAACGGCAAGCAAATAGGGGAGTCAAGCGAAAGTGCGACTCAAGGGGCCGATTCGTGAGAGTGGACAGCAGTGTGGTATTACACAAGAAGTCAAGTCTACCGTACAAGCTAGGTAGCGTGAGACTTATATACTCGTACATGATGTTTGTCAGAGACAAACATAAGGCGTGATCCTAGGATCCAGGTCCTAGAGAGCTAACAAGGGGAACGTATGAAAAGAGAACAAGGGAGTTCCGCGGGACGATGCGTGGATCAGAAGTCGTCAGCGGATTCTGGAAGTCGCGCCATGGGGCGTCATAACGGTCACGCGCTAGGCATGAGATAAGAGCCGAGGCGCGGATCGAAGCGGATCATATCGTAAAAGTACAACGGAAGTCTGACACCGAACATGAGTCACAAAGCGAGGGGAAAAGAAGGACGAAGAGGGGAAAATCGTAACAACCAGCGTAGCTTACTAATGTACATACTTTGGATCTTGCTTTGGATGTCTGTTCCCGTTCCCGGTCAGTTACCAGGATGCATCCCAACACTCTCCTTCATAACAGGGCTAGTCCCATCTCCTATGTTTCTTGTGCTTGGGATGCTAGGAATTGACACGGGTCGGCAAAACCCATATGGGTCACAGGCATGGGCATGGTGAGGTGAGCAATTCTGAACCCGTTCCAAACCCGTACCTGTGGCACAGGTGCCGTGGTTTATCTCACTCACTCTGTTACTTTACATCGCATCAAATGGACATCAATGACCACCTGTTTTTGCCTCACAAACTGCTCCCAAGGCACTCATTGACAACTTGACAGGTCACGCGTCCCTGCACCTCGTGCTGTCTTGTTCGTTGCGTCTGTCACCCACACCGCTCTCACCATCACCTCTTCTCTGCATGTGGCAGTATGCCCACTGCACCTCACCAATTTAAGCCAATTCCTTTCAACATGTCAATTGTATATCATTTCCAGTCCCCAATCACCTCGATCTCACCTCGACCACCCCTGCCCTTCATCTCTTGCAAAGGTATGGTTCATCCCTTCTGTATTACTTCTACTGTACCCGGCCCTGATGCTTTGTTAGTGCACGTACTGTCATCTCATCTCCTTCCCACATCTTGCATCCCATACTTCGATCCTTCCCAGTCGATTCCTCTCTATGCCCATTTCATTTCCCTTTCCTACCATCGTACTTTTGGGATTTTGCTAAGTTTTTTTGGAGTCCATGTTTTCTGCTGACTTTATTGTCATGCATATTTATTGGCCTTAACAGATGACCAGTACCGCATCAGTATTTGTACGGGTTGCTTGACGGGGGTTGTACCACCTGGCGCCTGGTGGTGCCACCTGGTACAACCCATAAAGTTAGCAATTTGGCAGTTGCACAAGCCATGTCTAATCCTTCAAAAAGTTTCTTACACAGCGATGACTAGCAAGCAGGACAAGTTCAGAAAGTCAAGAAAGTCAGACAAGTCCAAGTATTACATAAGTTAAATATTTGTCATATCATATATTATATCATACATCTATTAGTCATATAATAGTCAAGTCACACCTGGTCACAGTCACACCAAATCTGCCACATAAAAATAATATATTATTCACAATAAATAAATACATGATAGTACTACTGTAAGGTGTGGCCGTGGAGTCGCGGCGTGGTGTGGGTATGAGCCGTGGCGGCGTAGCGGGTTGGCAGTCGCGGAGTCTTGAGCATCGTCTGCAGCGCCGTGGCAGTGGGTTGGCGGTTGTGGTGTTGGGCGCTGTATCAGGGTGCGTGGTGGTGGGTTTGCGGTGGCGGGTTGTAGCCTTGCATGCCACGTTGCATCGTGTTGCCGCGTCGTGGCGGTGGGTTGGTGGTTGCGGTGTTGGACGCCGTGTTGGGGTGTGTGGCGGTGGGATGGCGGTGGCGGGTTGTAGTCTTGTGCGCTGTGTTGTGGCGTCACGGTGACAGGGTTGGTGGCTTTGCGCACTGGGTCAGGGTGCGTGGCTGTGGGTTGGCGGTTGTGGGGTCTTGCAAGTCGTGTTGTGGCATCATGCTGGTGGGTTGGCAGTTGCGGTCTCGTGTGCCGTGTTGGGTGTCGCGGTGACGGGTCGGTGGTCGCAGCCATGGCGGGGCTTGTGCGTGGTGAGGTAGCAATGGTGTCGGGGGCTGGGGTGGCAGTGTTGGGGTGACAGTGCGGCATGGGGTGGCAATGAGCGAAAGAAGAAAAATAACAAAAACAAAAATAAAGACTCACTCAAAGAGGTGTGTAGTCATATGAGTGGTGGGTCTTGCATGTCGTGACGTGGCTCAGGGGGCTTTTGCACGGTGAGGTACTGGTGGTGGAGGTCGTGGATGGGGGGAGACGGGGGCCACAAGCTGACGCGTGGCAAAATGGCGAAGCAGGGGCGACGTGGTCTGTCACATCGATGAGAACGATAGGGAAAAAAAGAAAGAAAAAAAAACTTATCATAGAGTAGAGCAGTAGGCCGAAGCCAAGCTCGTCATCGTCTTGCATGTCGCGACGGCATGGGGGGGGAATTTGGAGTTCGCGTGACAGGGTGGTAGTGGGGGAGAACTTGCGTGGGTCAAACAAAAGATGGTGGCGGGGTGACGTGGCTTGTGACAGTGAACAACGATGTAAAACATAAAAAAGAAGAAAAAAAGAACTTATCTAGGTAGAAACCCAGCTTGACGTTAGTCGTGATCGTTGTGGTTGCAGTGGGAAAAGTAAGGGTTGGACTGTTCATCAGGATGGATGGAGCAGATTGGTGGAAGGGAGACGAACCATGAACCAATTGCAAGCTTGAACGTTTGGCTTTCGGATAATGTCTGCGTTTGATTCAGACTTTCAGTTGTTCCCAAAAAACGTGACTTTCTGCATCGCCAACTCCACCACACTACCAGTGCCAGTGTGATGCGACACGCATACAGTACGACGACATTTCTTGTAGTTGGTTCACGCAACTTCACGGTTCACCTCCCTCCCTTCCACCAATCTGCATCCTGATGAACAGTCCAACCCTTACTTTTCCCACTGCAACCACAACGATCACGACTAACGTCGAGCTGGGTTTCTACCTAGATAAGTTCTTTTTTTCTTCTTTTTTATGTTTTACATCGTTGTTCACTGTCACAAGCTACGTCACCCCGCCGCCGTCTTTTGTTTGACCCACGCAAGTTCTCCCCCACTACCACCCTGTTGTGCGAACTCCAAATTCCCCCCCCATGCCGTCGTGACACACAAGACGACGACGAGCTCGGCTTCGGCCTACTGCTCTACTCTATGATAAGTTTTTTTTTCTTTCTTTTTTTCCCTATCGTTCTCATCGATGTGACAGACCACGTCGCCCCTGCTTTGCCGTTTCGCCACACGTCAGCTCGTGGCCCCCGTCTCCCCCCATCCACGACCTCCACCACCAGTACCTCGCCGCGTGAAAGCCCCCTGAGCCACGTCACAACATGCAAGACCCACCACTCATGCGACTATGCACCTCTTTGAGTGAGTCCTTTTGTTTTTGTTATTTTTCTTCTTTCGCTCATTGCCACCCCACGCTGCACTGTCACCCCAACACTGCAGATGCCTCGTCGTGACCCAGGCCCCACTATGGCCACCCCAGTCCATGCCACGCCAACTATGCCACACCACAACCACCCCAGCGTGACACTCACAATCCCCGGTGCAACACTCACAAGCCCTGGCGCGACACCCACAAGCCCCGGCGCAACACCACAAGCCCCGTCACGACCCCAACACGGCAAGGCCTCACAACTGCCATGGCCAGCAACACGGCCTGGCCCCACATTCGCCACCCCCACTCCACTCCACCGCCATGCCGGAACGCCACGCACGAACCCACCCCAACACCACCACACCGCAACATGGCAAGTCCAGGCTCCATGTCACAACCTTGTCACTTGTGGCACCTTGGCTCGCTACTGTAGTACTAGTACCATGTATTTGTTTGATTTTGAATAAAATATTATTTTTATGCTGCAAATAACCATTATATGACTAAGATAGATGACTAATATATGATATGATATGACAATATAATATGACATAATATGACACTGCAGTAGTAATTAACACTAATTAACACTACAAATAGTTTTATCTATTATTTATTCTAATAATAAAAATGATATTAAAATATTTTGGAACAGCTATATTCAACTTGCCAACTTGTGCAACTTGCACTGGCTTTCTGCTGGCACACCAGCAAAAAAGTTGGAAGTTGCCTGCATTCTTACTGATGCGATGACTCTAACGAGGTGACAACAACTGCGACAACAGGACAATCATGATGATGATGACCACAACTGTGACAACGATGCAAGTTGTCAAGACTTGCGCTCTGCCATCTACACCATCGCGTTGACAGTGCCCCAGCTGCAACTTCTACAGTTACAATTGCCATGGGTCATGCATCAGGTAGGGCAAAATGACTCATCTGCAAGTTGTTGCATCAAATGGCAGAATATCGAAGCGTTTTGTTTGTTCTGCTCTGTTCTGATCATCACAATTTACCTGATAATTTGCAGTCCACAGTTTGACAAATGATGGCAGCTAATCCCACGTTCTTAGAGTGGGTTGAAAACCACCTCCAGTCCCGACATGCATCTATATTTTTATGTTCAGCCCTGGCCCCCAGGTGTAACGTTCCACCGGACGTTCCTTCTTGCGGACTGCGCAAGGCTACTAGCGGGACCTAACGATCACAGAGGATGTCGACTTCACGTACTCGTTCGACTATTAGCTCACAAGTGAGACGTAATAGCGTGGCCCAAAGGATATGGACGGCGGTGATGGCCAGAAAGAGTAAGAGACGATCAAAGGCGATAGACAACCGGCCAATGATATAGAGGAGAGGAGTCGCGACAGACAGCCAGCGACGAGTGTAAGCGGATAAAGAAGGGATAGCAGACAGCGGCAAAGACAGCACACTGGAGCACAGCTAAGGACGATGGAGGGGCAAAGAGGCAGACAGCCGTCTATTGCAATGCAGAGCCAAAGGTACCAACAGCCAACGAATGGCAGTACAAATGGGTGGACAATCCAAGAAGTCAAGCTTAGGTCTTCAGCGACCATAAGCCCATCTACTTATACACATCCAAGGAGGTTTGAACCCCAGCTTGGAACTCCGAAACCCTAGTATACGGATCCTAGGAATGAGTCACAACTACGTCAGAGATAAGAGTCAGCCAATGGCGTTACGAGCGCATGGCACGAGTCAGAGATAAGGAAACATGAGGCATACAGCCATCAAACACGAGGCAATCTAGATCAGTCCAGACACAATCGATAACGAGTCACAAACACGAGGCGTTCTAGGCCGGTCCAGGCACAAGCTCATCTGGACCCATCTGGTGCGGGTCTAGCCAGGTCACGTGCCAGGGTCACGTGACGGGCGGGCGCTAAGATCACGTGCGCTACTCCCAGTATTCTGGATCACTTCGCTGAGCGCTTCCGGGTTCGTAATAGTAGTGCGTGGGAGACTCAGCTCGTTCTTGGGCATGGGCAGCCACAATCCTTGCTACTTCAGCCTCTCCTTCCGCGTATTCTTCGGCGCTTTTCCTCCTAGCGGTGTTCGGGGTCTTCCCGTGGGGTGTTCGAGGGACGGTCGAAGGCGAAACCGTAACACCAGGCACATCAATGTTGACTTCGAGCCCATGCTATGTCTTAGGCAAGGTCCTCCAACCATGACTGCAACAACAGTGCATTCACAACAACAACAATCACTGCAGCAATCATCAGTAAGAATGCAGGCAACTTCCAACTTTTTTGCTGGTGTGCCAGCAGAAAGCCAGTGCAAGTTGCACAAGTTGGCAAGTTGAATATAGCTGTTCCAAAATATTTTAATATCATTTTTATTATTAGAATAAATAATAGATAAAACTATTTGTAGTGTTAATTAGTGTTAATTACTACTGCAGTGTCATATTATGTCATATTATATTGTCATATCATATCATATATTAGTCATCTATCTTAGTCATATAATGGTTATTTGCAGCATAAAAATAATATTTTATTCAAAATCAAACAAATACATGGTACTAGTACTACAGTAGCGAGCCAAGGTGCCACAAGTGACAAGGTTGTGACATGGAGCCTGGACTTGCCATGTTGCGGTGTGGTGGTGTTGGGGTGGGTTCGTGCGTGGCGTTCCGGCATGGCGGTGGAGTGGAGTGGGGGGTGGCGAATGTGGGGCCAGGCCGTGTTGCTGGCCATGGCAGTTGTGAGGCCTTGCCGTGTTGGGGTCGTGACGGGGCTTGTGGTGTTGCGCCGGGGCTTGTGGGTGTCGCGCCAGGGCTTGTGAGTGTTGCACCGGGGATTGTGAGTGTCACGCTGGGGTGGTTGTGGTGTGGCATAGTTGGCGTGGCATGGACTGGGGTGGCCATAGTGGGGCCTGGGTCACGACGAGGCATCTGCAGTGTTGGGGTGACAGTGCAGCGTGGGGTGGCAATGAGCGAAAGAAGAAAAATAACAAAAACAAAAGGACTCACTCAAAGAGGTGCATAGTCGCATGAGTGGTGGGTCTTGCATGTTGTGACGTGGCTCAGGGGGCTTTCACGCGGCGAGGTACTGGTGGTGGAGGTCGTGGATGGGGGGAGACGGGGGCCACGAGCTGACGTGTGGCGAAACGGCAAAGCAGGGGCGACGTGGTCTGTCACATCGATGAGAACGATAGGGAAAAAAAGAAAGAAAAAAAAACTTATCATAGAGTAGAGCAGTAGGCCGAAGCCGAGCTCGTCGTCGTCTTGTGTGTCACGACGGCATGGGGGGGGAATTTGGAGTTCGCACAACAGGGTGGTAGTGGGGGAGAACTTGCGTGGGTCAAACAAAAGACGGCGGCGGGGTGACGTAGCTTGTGACAGTGAACAACGATGTAAAACATAAAAAAGAAGAAAAAAAGAACTTATCTAGGTAGAAACCCAGCTCGACGTTAGTCGTGATCGTTGTGGTTGCAGTGGGAAAAGTAAGGGTTGGACTGTTCATCAGGATGCAGATTGGTGGAAGGGAGGGAGGTGAACCGTGAAGTTGCGTGAACCAACTACAAGAAATGTCGTCGTACTGTATGCGTGTCGCATCACACTGGCACTGGTAGTGTGGTGGAGTTGGCGATGCAGAAAGTCACGTTTTTTGGGAACAACTGAAAGTCTGAATCAAACGCAGACATTATCCGAAAGCCAAACGTTCAAGCTTGCAATTGGTTCATGGTTCGTCTCCCTTCCACCAATCTGCTCCATCCATCCTGATGAACAGTCCAACCCTTACTTTTCCCACTGCAACCACAACGATCACGACTAACGTCAAGCTGGGTTTCTACCTAGATAAGTTCTTTTTTTCTTCTTTTTTATGTTTTACATCGTTGTTCACTGTCACAAGCCACGTCACCCCGCCACCATCTTTTGTTTGACCCACGCAAGTTCTCCCCCACTACCACCCTGTCACGCGAACTCCAAATTCCCCCCCCATGCCGTCGCGACATGCAAGACGATGACGAGCTTGGCTTCGGCCTACTGCTCTACTCTATGATAAGTTTTTTTTTCTTTCTTTTTTTCCCTATCGTTCTCATCGATGTGACAGACCACGTCGCCCCTGCTTCGCCATTTTGCCACGCGTCAGCTTGTGGCCCCCGTCTCCCCCCATCCACGACCTCCACCACCAGTACCTCACCGTGCAAAAGCCCCCTGAGCCACGTCACGACATGCAAGACCCACCACTCATATGACTACACACCTCTTTGAGTGAGTCTTTATTTTTGTTTTTGTTATTTTTCTTCTTTCGCTCATTGCCACCCCATGCCGCACTGTCACCCCAACACTGCCACCCCAGCCCCCGACACCATTGCTACCTCACCACGCACAAGCCCCGCCATGGCTGCGACCACCGACCCGTCACCGCGACACCCAACACGGCACACGAGACCGCAACTGCCAACCCACCAGCATGATGCCACAACACGACTTGCAAGACCCCACAACCGCCAACCCACAGCCACGCACCCTGACCCAGTGCGCAAAGCCACCAACCCTGTCACCGTGACGCCACAACACAGCGCACAAGACTACAACCCGCCACCGCCATCCCACCGCCACACACCCCAACACGGCGTCCAACACCGCAACCACCAACCCACCGCCACGACGCGGCAACACGATGCAACGTGGCATGCAAGGCTACAACCCGCCACCGCAAACCCACCACCACGCACCCTGATACAGCGCCCAACACCACAACCGCCAACCCACTGCCACGGCGCTGCAGACGATGCTCAAGACTCCGCGACTGCCAACCCGCTACGCCGCCACGGCTCATACCCACACCACGCCGCGACTCCACGGCCACACCTTACAGTAGTACTATCATGTATTTATTTATTGTGAATAATATATTATTTTTATGTGGCAGATTTGGTGTGACTGTGACCAGGTGTGACTTGACTATTATATGACTAATAGATGTATGATATAATATATGATATGACAAATATTTAACTTATGTAATACTTGGACTTGTCTGACTTTCTTGACTTTCTGAACTTGTCCTGCTTGCTAGTCATCGCTGTGTAAGAAACTTTTTGAAGGATTAGACATGGCTTGTGCAACTGCCAAATTGCTAACTTTATGGGTTGTACCAGGTGGCACCACCAGGCGCCAGGTGGTACAACCCCCGTCAAGCAACCCATACAAATACTGATGATGACAGCTGAGGCGACTATGACAATGACAGCAGCAACGATGACATGATGACGATGGTCATGATGGTGATGACTATAGCAGCACCAACATGGTGGCATTCACAGAGGCAACAACACAGGTGATGGCAATCATGATGACGATGGCAGTAACTTACTGATGATGATCCTGTCAGTCATGTGATGGCAGTTCGTACTAGTATTATCATAGTAGTACTACAAGAAGAATGCTTAGAATAGGTTTGAACACATATTGAGACTCGGAGAGTCCACTGGCCTGGGTTTGCAAGTAACTTATGGACAGGTACCTGCCAAACCCACGCAAACCCATCAAACCTGCGTGACCATGGGTACAGTGCATACAGGTACAGGTAGAGGCTGATTGACATGTGAGTGACCTGTGTCAATCCCTAGTAGCCTCATTCCCGGTTGTTGATAGAAAGTAGGGTTGCCAAAGTCCAGTTCTGTCCAGTTCTTCGGGATATTTGCCAAACCTTGAACCAGACTTTCGGTCCGGTCCGGGGAATCTGTTGAACCTCGAACTGGACCATCGGTTCAGGTTCAGCGGGGTCCAGTTCAGGTTCAGAGGGGTCTGGACCTCGAACTGAACCTTTTTATATGTTCAGCGCCACCCCCACTTTTTGCATAAGATGTGCCATCTCAAGAATACACAGAAGGCCGTGCAGCAGGCACTGATCTTCACATCACTCGCATTCATTGGACTTGGAGGGACCCGCTAACTGTCATCACACCCACACAATGCCCTGGGAGAGTGCGAGCAGAGTGTGAGTCCAGATTGGACTCAAGCAGGTGAGTCCTTGTCACATCTGTTATTTCCACGTTGTGGCATCTGCAAACCCCACCTGATGTCATCATTCAAATTGCAGCTACGGTCGCACAGCTGCTGCTTGGAATTGAAGGACCCTTGCTAGCCATTGTTGCACTCACGCACCAAAGAGAAGTGCAAGTCCGGACCATGACTCAAGCTAGTGAGTCCTTATCATATCCATCGTCCCCGCCCCTTGTGGCTGTCCTTGCGAACTTCCTGTGTCATTATTGCAGTTAGGCACTGTGCCAAGTCACTGCCTTGCGCCTGGCTGTCCACTGACATTGCACCTTTGAGGCCACCACCCCAGTCATCACCACGTCAGTGGCAACTTCTTGTTTCCCACAATGTCACTCCAGCAACCTCGAATCACCCGAGACACCAATGGATCTTGACGACAACTACAATGACCACTCGTGCCGACACCGATTGCCTCGCTAAAGGCTTCTAGCCCACCATTCGTGGACTATGCGTCCTCGCGCCCCGTGCCCCCTTTCATTCGTCAATTGCCTTGGCCATGCTGCCCTTTGTCACTCGTAATCTGGTAATGGTGCAGACCACATTGTTATCTCTTCATCACTAACCACTGTTATGTTAGTGCATGCATGGGCCTGTTGCCAGCCGTGACACATTTCGGCACCCCTGCGTCACCCCTGCATCACCCCTGCATCACCCATGTGTGGAGACAACGTCTAGTTGCCACCTAGGCTACGCATTTTTTTTTTGCATTCCTCTATGTTTTCCACTGACTTCGTGCTGTTCGACATAGGACCATCGAGGTGAGAACAACTGCAATGGCTTGGACAGGGCAATCACGATGACAATCGCAACCATGACAATAACAGGTGACGACAACAGCGACGGGGCAGCCATGGCCACATGACAATGAGGTGACTGCGATGATGGATGAAAGGCAATGGCAATGATGATGGCAGGTGCGGCGATGGAGAAACCACAACAAGACAACCACAATGGCGATGGGGTGACTGCACCATGAGGTGATGGTGAAGGTGCTCAGCAACAACAACCCCTAATGGTGATGATGACAGCAGCAGCGATGACAACCGCAACAACAACGACCGCAACAACAACAACTGCGACAACAAAGACCACGATGACAATGACGACTGTGACAACAACGCTTGCAACAATGACTGCAGCGATGATGATGACTGATGTAGATTGTAACACCACCACGGACATTTAGTCTGACTTAGACTACGAAAGGGCGTTCACAACTTAGCAGATATTTCGACGTAGGTCACGTGACTTGGTCACGTGACTTTGATGGGCGTGACTTGGATACACGGCACTTATCGAGGCACATGACTCCAGAGTATACCAGGACGCTTTCAGTCACTGGATACAATCGATGGAAGATGACTTGCTCAGAGAGACAAGTGAACACACGAGGAGACGAGAGGAGACAAGTGGTGATTGAAGAAGACCAGGATGGCGATCCTGGGTCTTCTACTAGTCCTACTTATACACATACGAGGTTGCTTTAAAGCTCCTCTTGAATCCGTACGATGAGTAGCTAAAGTAGCTCGAACCCTACTACAGCTATCCTAGTAATGAGTCATGCCCTAGGGCATGTGATTTCGATGTTTGCTGACTGATGCGAGAAGTCCATGACACATCCGCGCTTACTACTGGGGTCATATCTGTATAGTAAGAGTTCACTTCCGTACGACCGTGACATCACCCCCTTTTCAGCCGCGACGACCATGGCGCGTCCTCATGGGGCCGATTCCCGACATCCACCCCTCCTGCGTCTGCGATACTCGTTCTACAATGTCTGCCATCTCTAACCGGTACTTGCTCTTCTTCAGCTCGGACTGGACTCTGCCAAGCGACTGCGCCAGTGAGTGGAGTCGCTGCTCGACCCTTTCAGCCTTGTGCTGGTACTGACGGTAACGCTTTAACTCAGCTTTGAGCCCCCTATCCTTCAACTCATTCATGGCGCGATCCAGGCGGTGCTGCCCCGCATGCCTGCTAACTAAAGTGTGCATGTCCTCCGGTGCGTAGTGAGGCTTGCCCGTTTCACGGACATGGGGCTCCGCGTACAATGGCTTGGTGTACACCTTGTCACTGTCCTCGATAAGGCCGATGACCATCAGATCAGGACCGTCGATCACCTGGACGTAGGTGGCTTGCTGGGTGACACCTTGCGGCGTGGTGATAGGGAAGTGTATGAAATTGTCCCCCCAATTGTGCTTGAATCCGTGGGGGGCGAGATGAGTGCGGCCAAGCTGGTGGCGCAGTCGTGTGGCGGTGTGGAGAGGGGTGGCTTCCACGGTGATGGCGGCGTGATAGAGAGGGCGACCCGTCATGTCACAGGCATAAGGGGTTTCCCCCGGGTGGTCAGAGTCGGTTGTGTTAATGATGGATGGGTGCTCAGCTGGGTACCACTCTCTCAGCTGCTCAGGGAGGTCGTAGACAGCTCGAGCATCATCGCGTCGAACTGTCGGTGCAACTCAAGGCGCACGGTTCTCCTTGTCACTCCCGTCATCCATTTCTTCGCGGCTAGGTCGAGTTGCTCGAGCCTCCACTGCTCCGCCGTTACCTTCCACTCCTCCCATTTCCTCATCTTCTTGTTCTTCTGCCTCTTGGATCTGGTACTCGACTCGAACCGGGCTAAGTCTAGGTGAGGAGAGTGAACACCCTCCGAGAGAGTCACGAATCCGACTAGTTTTGGCCTCCGTGGTGGGGATGGCATTGAGTCGGTTGCCGTCATCGTTGAGGAGCCAGTAGGTTGGCTCGGCTTCTGGGTGGTCGAGGTTGGTGATGGACTCGATGCACGCAATGGCGTCGCACAGTTCTTGATAGGTGAGGTTGCCCGCTGCGTAGGCAGGGACAGAGGGGGTAGTGGTACGAGCGGGAGAAGACATTGTTGAGTGGAATCCAGGGTGGAAGAGTGATGGGGACTTAGCGTCGATTCGCCCTGCTTTTATGGCAGTGGGGTGAGTTCTTTCAAACTCCGCTACCACCTGTTCCGCGAATACATCATCTTTGTTGACCCACTGGTTGTCCGAGTCGGAGTATCCCTTCCATTTCACGAGGTATTGAAGTTTTCGACCTCTGCCGACCCGCTGAGAGTCTAGAATTCATTCAACTTTGTATTCCTCCTGGCCCTCTACTAGATCTGGTGGCGGGCGCTGGAAGTTTTCCCCATGCATGGGTGTTTCACGGTAGGGTGTGAGAAGATCGGTGTGAAACACAGGGTGAATGCTCCACTGCGTGGGAAGTTCCAAACGATAGTTGACAGGGGACATCACCTGTTGTACCTGAAAAGGCCCATGCTGTTGCGCCGCGAGCTTGGCAGTTGGCTGATTAGTACGGAGGTGATGCCCCTCTAGCCATACTAGGTCGTCCTTTTGGTATTTGGGCGTATCTTTATGCTTAATCCATAGGGACTGAGCCTTCGTGATCATTTCTTGGGCCTGCCTCCGTGCTTCTCGGAACTGTTGAAATCTCATGTTCACCTGTGGGATAGGGGACGGCTTATCGAGCCAATCAGCGCGCGGATCGTATCCCATCATGAGAGCGAATGGGGACTTCCTTGTTGCCTCGTGCGGCTAGCTATTATGCGCAAATTCCGCTAGCAGCAGGAAGTGCACCCAGTTATCTTGACGCTCGTTGGTCCAGAACCGGAGATACTGTTCCAGCCATTGATTGGTCCTTTCTGATTGCCCGTCAGTGCGTGGGTGATATGCCGTGGAGATGTTCTGATAAATTCCCAATATTTGGCATAGCTCCCTGGTGAATTTTGACGTGAATTGGGGGTCTCGGTCGCTTATGATCTTTGCCGGTAGTCCAAATCGTCGAAACATGTGTTTCACGTATAGCGCCGCGGTTTCTTCCGCCGTGATCTCTTCTACGCATGGGATGAATAGTGAAGCTTTGGTGCAGTCATGATCGGTGATAGTCAGTATGGAGTCGTAGTTCTGTGAAACCGGTAACTTAGTGATGAAATCAAGGGCTATGGTTTTGAAGGGCTTAGCGTCAACGACTGGGTTTATGGGTACTAGCAGCGCTTTCGTGGGTCGGTTGTTGACCTTGTGTCTCTGGCATTCCACACATCCTTTGACGTATTCCGTTACTTGTTCCAACATACGAGGCCACCAATAGTGTCTTTCAATGATGCGTGCCATCCTTTTGATTCCTGGGTGGCTGTAGACTGGGGTGTCGTGGTGATTCCGAATAATGGTGCGGATGGCATCTTGATTACCAGTGATAACTCTCGCTCCCTGTCAATACCAAACTCCATCGTACTTCTTGAGCTGGTGGGGATTGACCCAAGGGCGTAGCTTGTCTTCGTCTTGGTCGTGTTGCTCTGGTTGTTGAGTGGTCATGGTGCAGACGAATACTTTGTCGGGGAGTACTACGACCCCTTCGTTGTCGTGTTCTCCTTGGTCATAGTCTGGTCTTCTTGACAAGGCATCCGCACGGCTGTTGTTGGTTCCTTTAATGTGGTGAATCTCGAAGTTGTATTCCATGAGTTTGAGTACTTCCCTGGCCACCCGACGACTTATTTTCTGCGCTGATCTCCAGTGCGTGAGGTTGAGGTGGTCCGAAAATATTTTGATTTTGTGAGGGGATCCAGCTAGGAATGGCCTCCAATGTCTGAGTGCTTTGACTATCGCCAGTAGTTCCAAGTCGTAGATATCATAGTTGCATTCTGCTTCGTTAAGCGTGGCCGAGTAGTACCCGATTGGATGCCGTTTTCCATCTTGTTTCTTCTGGAGTAGTACTGCTCCAACCGCGAATCCAGACGCGTCTACTTCGAGTTCAAATTGGTCCATTAGGCAGGGGTGTGCCAGTACTGGCTCTTCGGTTACGAGCGTCTTGAGTTTTTGGAACGCTTTCTCTTTGTCCGTGCCCCATTGCCACTCAGCTTCCTTCCACGTGAGCTTGTTGAGGGCTCAGGCGTGTGTGGCGAAACCGCGAATGAAGAGGCGGTAAAAATTACAGAATCCCAAGAAGGAGCAGACGTCTCTGACCTTTGTCAGGCGGGGCCAGTCTTTGATGCCGGAGATTTTTACCAGGTCCATGCGAGTTACCCCCTTTTCAAGGATTACCCCCAGGTAATCCATTCGCGGTTGATGGAAGAGGCACTTCTCTGGTTTGAAGTAGAGGTCGTGATCCATGGCGACTTGAAGTACATCACAGACCGCATCTATATGTGCTTGGAGACTGGCGTTTTCGTGTGTGGCAATGCCGATGTTGTCCATGTAGACTTGTATGATGGTGCCTAAGAGCGTGTGGACGGTGATAGTCAGTCCCAGTATCTCATTCATCATTGTTTGAAAAGTGGCCGGTGAATTGGTGAGTCCGAAATACATGACGAGGGGTTCGAAGAGTCCATACCGCGTTTTGAAAGCTGCCTTGGGTTCGTCTCCCTCTTTGACGCGTATATTGTTATACCCCCATCGGACGTCCAGTTTGGTGTAGATGTGGCCGCCTCCAAGGTCGTTGATGAGTTCGGCCATCAGTGGTAGTGGATACTGGTTTTGGATGGTGCACGCGTTGATTTTTCAGTAGTCTTGTACCGGACATAGCTTCCCATCCTTCTTTTTGATAAAGAAGAATGATGATGCGTATGGTGATTTGGATGGTCGAATGTATCCCATTTTGAGCTGTTCGTCTAGCCACGTTCTGAGATGTTTATCTTCGTCTTGTGTCATGGGGTATACTTTGCAGTCGATTGTCGCTGGTGTGCCTGGTTTGAATTCTATGGCATGGTCCCATGGCCTTGAAGGTGGAAATCTGTGTGAGGCTTCCTCGCTGAATATTTTTGCGAACTGCTGGTATGGGGCTGGAATTTCTGCGGCTACTTGGTTCTGGTGAGCCGCTATCACTAATTCGGTAGCTGTGGTACGTAGCTGGCACTCGTGGTTCAATTCTTCGATGATGCTCTCTTTGTCGCTTTCGGTCATGATTCTAGCGAGTGTGACGTCTTCAGTAGTTTGTGCACCTGCTATGACTTCCCCACATTCGGTGGGGTTGATGGATCGAATGACAATAGGTAGCGCGTCTTCATGAATGGTGGCGTGTGTCCAGCTGATGGTTGGTTCGTAGGTGGCGAGCCATGGGTATCCCAGTACCAAGTCTTCGTTTCCAATGTCGGTAACGAGGAACCTTATAGTTCTGTGGACTCCTTTTGTCTGCACGTCAAGGTCAATGAAGTGGGTAATAGACCCAGCTTTATTTTCGGTGTTATCGATGTTCCATATTTTCTTCGGACGTTCCAATTCCTGAAGTCCTAGGCCCATGCATTTGGCGAACGTGGGTCTTATGAAATTGTCGGTGGCTCCGGAATCGACGAGCCCTTTTATGTCAGCCATTGAGTAACTGGTGCAAATCGAGACTGGGATTCTGAGAGAATGGAAGCGAGTCATGATTACAGAGTTACAGTTAATTGCCCTCACCCAGGCCGATGGGTTTAGGTGTCCGGAAAATCCTCCTGATTCCACATCTCTTGGATTATCAGGTCCTTTACTTCATCACTCGCCCCCCTCACTCCGTCTATCCATTCCTTTGCGAGTTGCTGGGGGTTGGAAGTGTTCGCTACGCGCACTGTTGGTTGTTCTTGACTATAGTAGTTGGTTTCCACCTTTCGGGTATTGGACGCGGGTTGCCACTGTTGCTGGCGTTGCTTCCTGGGGCATGTGCAATTTCGTGAGATATGGCCGGGATTATTGCAGTTATAACAGATGACTTCCCGCATATTTTGGCGTTGGCCACTTCCTCTCCCCTGCCCCGGTCCGCCCCTTGGTGGAAACGGAGGTCTTTGTTGATACGTGCTTCTGTTTGGGTTGCCTACTT